>CAWUFW010021007.1:0-133680 GCA_963921515.1 Calotriton arnoldi
TTGTGTGAGCCCGGTGATGCCACACTTTCCCACACAAAAATGTGTGAAAAAGTGATTTTTTCAGCTAAAATTGAGGTTTGCAGGGATTCTGGGAAGGAAACGTTGGGGGATCCACGCAAGCCATACCTCCCTGGAAGCCCCCGGGTGTCTACTTTTCAGAAATGTGTGGGTTTGGTAGGTTTCCCTAGATGGCCGCCGAGCACGGGCCAAAGACCCAGGTGACTCCCTTGCAAAACCAGGTGGTTTTGAAATAGGCAATTTTGATGTCGCCTCACTACGTTTTGGGCCCTTGCCTGTCACGGGTACTTGGGCCTCCCACACAAGTGAGGCACCATTTTTATCGGGAGACCTGGGGAACGCTGGGTGGTAGGAAATTTGTGTGAGCCCGGTGATGCCACACTTTCCCACCCAAAAATGTGTGAAAAAAGTGATTTTTTCAGCTAAAATTGAGGTTTGCAGGGGATTCTGGGTAAGGAAACGTTGGGGGATCCACGCAAGCCATACCTCCCTGGAATCCCCCGGGTGTCTACTTTTCAGAAATGTGTGGGTTTGGTAGGTTTCCCTAGATGGCCGCCGAGCACGGGGCCAAAGACCCAGGTGACTCCCTTGCAAAACCAGGTGGTTTTGAGATAGGCAATTTTGATGTCGCCTCACTACGTTTTGGGCCCTTGCCTGTCGCGGGTACTTGGGCCTCCCACACAAGTGAGGCACCATTTTTATCGGGAGACCTGGGGGAACGCTGGGTGTTAGGAAATTTGTGTGAGCCCGGTGATGCCACACTTTCCCACCCAAAAATGTGTGAAAAAAGTGATTTTTTTCAGCTAAAATTGAGGTTTGCAGGGGATTCTGGGTAAGGAAGCGTTGGGGGATCCACGCAAGCCATACCTCCCTGGAAGCCCCCGGGTGTCTACTTTTCAGAAATGTGTGGGTTTGGTAGGTTTCCCTAGATGGCCGCCGAGCACAGGGCCAAAACCCAGGTGACCCCCCTTGCAAAACCAGGTCGTTTTGTGAAAGGCCATTTTGAGGTCGCCTCAATACGTTGTGGGCCCTTGCCTGTTGCGGGTACTTGGGCCTCCCACCCGAGTGAGGCACCATTTTTATCGGGAGACCTGGGGGGACGCTGGGTGGTAGGAAATTTGTGTCATCCCGGTGATGCCACAACTTTACCACACAAAATGTGTGTAAAAAGGGATTTTTTTAGCAAAATGTCAGGTTTGCAGGGGATTCTGGGTAAGAAAACGTTGGGGGATCCACGCAAGCCATACATCCCTGGAATCCCCCGGGTGTCTACTTTTCAGAAATGTGTGGGTTTGGTAGGTTTCCCTAGGTGGCCGCCGAGCCCCGGGCCAAAACGTCATGGGACCCCCCTTGCAAAACCAGGTCGTTTTGTGATAGGCCATTTTGAGGTCGCCTCAATACGTTGTGGGCCCTTGCCTGTCGCGGGTACTTGGGCCTCCCACACAAGTGAGGCACCATTTTTATAGGGAGACCTGGGGGAACGCTGGGTGGTAGGAAATTTGTGTGAGCCCGGTGATGCCACACTTTCCCACACAAAAATTTCTGAAAAAAGTGATTTTTTCAGCTAAAATTGAGGTTTGCAGGGGATTCTGGGTAAGGAAACGTTGGGGGAGCCACGCAAGCCATACCTCCCTGGAAGCTCCCGGGTGTCTACTTTTCAGAAATTTGTGGGTTTGGTAGGTTTCCCTAGGTGGCCGCCGAGCCCCGGGCCAAAAACCCAGGTGACCCCCCTTGCAAAACCAGGTCATTTTGAGATAATGTGTTGTTTATTTCTGCAGCGTGAAAATTTTGGCACAATATTGCAAGGAAAATGTGACAGACATTTGAGGTTTGCAGGACATTGTGGGTACCATAACTTGTTGTGATCCACAAGAGAGATATCACCATGTACTCCCATGGGTGTTTCGTTTACGACAATATCTACAGTTGGTAGGTTATTCTTAGACGGAATGTACACCTTGGCAGACAGACTAAAAAGACAAAGATTACTGCACAGCCATCTATTCCTCAAGCACACACACATACTGGTTGGATTTGGCACGAGGGCAAGTGATGGTTCAGTATATACAATTTTATTAACAAGAGATTTCACAAAAATGAAATGCACTGTCAATAATTGAAAGGACAAAAAACTGAACCAGTGACTCGCAGCTCGTGAGCTGTAAAGCCACGTCAAGGCCCCAACCGCTTTACAGGCCATTCACACACCTTTCATACGTGATACACACAAGACCATTCACACCACCAGGCACGAAACTAGCGCCAGAACACCTCCGGGTAATCGTGCGCTCTAAAAATTCCCATAACATAACATAACGAAACAAACACATTACAACATTCACAAAAAGGGACAAGGTACACCCTGCTTGAGAAAGACAAAAAAAAAATATTACTGCACAGCCATCTAATCCTCAAGCACACACACATACTGGTTGGATTTGGCACGAGGGTGAGTGATGGTTCAGTATATACAATTGTATTAACAAGTGATTTCACAAAAATGAAATGCACTGTTAATAATTGAAAGGACGAGAAACTGAACCATTGACTCACAGCTCGTGAGCTGTAAAGCCACGACAAGGCACCAACCTCTTTACAGGCCATTCATACACCTTTCATACGTGTGACAAATACAAAACCATTCACACCACCAGCCGCGGGCCCATCACATTACAACACTCACACCAGCAGACAGCGCCATTCAAGGGCCCATCACTTTCACACGCCCACATTCCTAACACAGCAACCACACAAGCTGATGGATTGCGTGGAGTGTCGCTCGGCTAGCAGTGTGTGTAGTGACCAGCAGCAAGTCACTACTCACACACTGCCAGCCGAGCGCCAGTCCACGCACACCGCCAGCCAAGTGCCACTCCACGCACACCGCCAGCCAAGCGCCACTCCACGCACACCGCCAGCCAAGCGCCACTCCAAGCACACCGCCAGCCAAGCGCCACTCCACGCACACCGCCAGCCTAGCGCCACTCCACGCACACCGCCAGCCTAGCGCCACTCCACGCACACCGCCAGCCAAGCGCCACTCCACGCACACCGCCAGCCAAGCGCCACTCCATGCACACCGCCAGCCAAGCGCCACTCCACGCACACCGCCAGCCAAGCGCCACTCCACGCACACCGCCAGCCAAGAGCCACTCCACGCACACCGCCAGCCAAGCGCCACTCCACGCACACCGCCAGCCAAGCGCCACTCCACGCACACTGCCAGCCAAGCACCAGCCTACACACACCACCATCACATTTAGGATTTTTTATACAAAAAGAAAACACAAACAAATTGCAAATAGATACAAATCTACTAACACAAAATCAGAAACTAAATACATTGCACTAATGCCAACCTTGAAACAGAACAACAATTCTTAAACATTACAGACCAGGCAGTTCACTTTACCACTCATGGTTGCTCCCAATAATTCTTTTGCTTGTGGTATGCTCTATAACAAGCAGGCACACACAGCCCAGGGTTAGAAGGACACTCAGGACAGTACATACGAGTCTCCTTCCCGCGTACCTCTTCGCCAACAGACTCTACATCTCCTAGTGGGAAAGTCTTTTGAGGGTGTAGGAGGAATGTGATCAGGAAATTGGCGATCTTTCAATCGAGCCACATCCTCCACCACTCCAACTCTAGGAACATTTGCCTGTTCCACAACAACAAGGCTGCCTATGACAGACTGCTGAAACTGAACAAAAGTCAACTTTGACGCAGGAGAACACTCCTTGAACACAACAAAAGCATTGAAAGTTGCTAAATTGAAGAGATGGATGGCCAACTTCTTATACCAAATGTAAGCCTTACGAATAGCAGTGTAAGGTTCCAACCTCTGATCTACTCTACCAACACCACCCATGTGCTTATTGTAGTCTAAAATGCACACAGGTTTGCGCACTTCAGCAATCTGACCCCAAACAGCCACAGGTGAAGTACTCTCATCATGGATGGTAGTCAGCATGTACACATCCCTCCTGTCCACAAATTTCACAGCTAGCAGTTCCTCACTACGCAAGGCACTGCACTGTCCCCTCTGAAGTTTTTGCAAACAAGCTCTTTTGGATAACCTTTACGGTTAGAGCGGATTGTGCCACAAGCAAAAGTGTCCAATTTGAACAATTCCTTAAACAATTGCACAGCAGTGTAGAAGTTATCAAGGTACAAATGGTGGCCTCTGTTAAACAGTCCTCTAGCAAGATCCCACACAATTTTCTCTGAAACTCCAAAAGTGGACAGACAACCAGGGGGGTCAATAGTGGAATCACTACCAGTTTACACACGCAAATTAAAAACATATCCTGTCCTACTCTCAGACAACATATACAGCTTAATTCCATAGCGTGCCCTCTTGCTAGGAATGTACTGCCTAAAACCAAACGGCCCTTGAACAGGACCAAAGACTCATCAATAGATATTTCTTTCCCTGGAGTATAGATCTCTGAAAATCGATCTACAAAGTGATCAAGAACAGGCCGAATCTTAAAAAGACGGTCACATTCAGGGTGATCTCGTGGCAACGCCAAACCATTATCAACAAAATGCAGCATCCGAAGCAAAAGTAAATACCGATCACGAGTCATGACTGCAGGAAATATGGCCGTTGCCATCAAGGGACTGGTAGACCAATATGAACCCATGGACGGCTTCCTTATCAAACCCATCAAAAAAGTCAAACCCAAAAACTTCTTCATCTCTTCCAGATTTGTGGGACTCCACCGGGTAGCTCTAGAATGGGGCCTAAGTCTGGCACTGTTGTCCCTCAAAAACTGTTCAGCATACAAATTAGTCTGCTCAACAATCTCACCCAAAAATACATCATCCATAAACAACTGAAAATACTGTATAGGCAAATAATGTTCACAATCCACTCTACACCCTGCATAACCACTAAAGGCAGGCAACACCGGCTGCACCATGTTTGGATCAACCCAGAGTCCAGCACTTCCAGTAGGAAGCCTAGCAGCCCCAGGCTGCAATCCAGATGCCTTTTGCACCATCGGCACAGAA
This sequence comes from Calotriton arnoldi, assembly GCA_963921515.1. Lineage (NCBI taxonomy): Eukaryota > Metazoa > Chordata > Amphibia > Caudata > Salamandridae > Calotriton > Calotriton arnoldi. The sequence continues at coordinate 5,039 of CAWUFW010021007.1, forward strand.
GTATCCTCCTCTAAACCAGGCACTTCATCTGCACTGAGAGTACCTTCATCATCCGATGATTCCATGTGGAGAGAAAACTCACTGCCTGAATCTTCCCCTCCCTCCTCTCCCTCAGACGCACTGTCAGTCTCATAATCCTGCTCAGAGGAAGATTCAAGAAGCAAACCAACCACCTGCTGAGCAGTAATTCTACGGCTAGCCATAATGCTTACTAATAAAGGTTACTTGTCAAACAAGTCAACAACAACAAACCCTTTGTAAAAAAAAGAAATAAACAAAATGTAGCTTTATCACAAAGACCTATATACTCCAACACTATACCACTCACGTGACAGAAGCAGCTAGACTCACCACCACCTACTCTGCACAGACACAGTAAGGATCAACAATATCCCACTAAAAAAGAAAAAAAATTACACATAAGACAATGCAAAACATCGCAAAGAATTTCATGCTCTGAACACTAACAAATATGCTGCCATTATGACACCACTAACAAAAAAATTCATTCATGCATGACAATAATACTTATTTGGAGTACACACAACAAAAATATTTTTCTTACCAAATAAATGCAATTACGCAAAACTGCAGAACAACCACTGCCGAAACCGCAAACAGGAATCAAAAGCTTTACACTAGAATAAAAAGGAGAAAAAAAAACATTACAATCACATTTGCAAATAATGCACCAGTCCACACACAATCCACCAGCCAAGCTAAGGGGTAGGTAGGCCAAAGAGTATAAATAAAATATTCACCCCCGTAAAAGGGGAGCAACCCTTGCCCTTTTGGCCACTCCCCAACACAAAAATTAAAAAAACCCTGGTGTCTAGTGACTTCTGACCTCCTTGGGGGCAGATGGGCCTAAAAACATACTGCTATTCTGCCACTCAAGGGGTCACTCTCCACAAATAAATGCCTGGTGGACTAGTGGGAAGATACCTTTATCTTCCGCACACGATCTCTCACTACTCAACTCTACTCTCAACTCTATTCACAACTGGATGTTAGCTCACCAACTCATTCTGAATCCCGCCAAAACTGAATTCCTCCTCCTCTCTACCTCTCTCTCACCTCCTCCTGTTCAATCTTGGATGGATCAGCTGAACCTACTCAACAACAAACCCATCATTGTCGACAGCGCTAAATCCCTAGGTGTCATTCTTGACAAAAGACTCAACCTAATCTCCCACATCAACTCTATTGCTAAGAACGCACGTTACCAGTTGCGCCTTCTATGGGGGATCCGTCGGTTCTTCCCGGAGAAAGACTTAAAAACCTTGGTACAATCTCTGGTTCTCTCAAGACTGGATTATTGCAATTCTCTTCTGATGGGCCTACCCAAATCCCACCTCTCCCCTCTCAAATCCATCCTCCATTCAGCAGCTCGCTTCATTTCAGGGTCTAAATGAAGCGACCACGTCACTCCTATCCTGTCCTCTCTTCGATGGCTTCCGATCGAGGCAAGATCTATTTACAAAACTGCCTGCATCACACACAAAGCTTTACACACGTCCTCCCCTCGTTACCTGGCGAATAAATTGAAATTGTCCGGTGGCTCTCGCCCTTCTCGCAATGCGAAAAAGCTTCTGCTTGAGCCCCCCCCCCCGTCTTCAAAAGGGAAAGATCGATGGCGCAATCCTTCTCAGGCAATGCGGTGAGAATCTGGAACTCGCTTCCCCCATTGCTCCGTGCCACCTCCTCTACCCGGATCTTCTAAGCTGACCTCAAATCTCTTCTTTTCCAAAGACACTTTCAGAACTAATACTTTCACTCTCAGCCCCCTCTAGGAAGTTCGCTCTTCATTGTAAATTTGTACTTTTTCCTGTACATTCCTCACCCTTGCGTGCTGTGCTGGATTTGTGTACCCTTCATTTAATTCACGCCCTCTCTACTCCCTCAAGGAAGTTCTTCCACTATAGGAAATTCTGTACTCCATGCCTATAGAAGTGCCTTCCCAGTGTGTTCTGCCACTTATTGGAGTATTATACCTCTATTTGTATTTTGTATCTCATGTATCATGCACAATTGTCACTTTTTCCTCATGTAATGTAACGCTTGCTTTTGTATTATGCTCACTTGTAACCTTCTCATCCATGTAATGTTACTGTTCCTATTGTGAAGCGCTCTGACACCTTCGGGTAAAGCCCCGCGCTATATAAATAAAACTGCCCCCCCCCCAGAGGGGCAGAGCACCAAAAACATAAGGCCCCCAAAAGGGGAGCGACCCTTGCCCAAGGGGCCGCTCCCCAAAACAGTATTTTCAGTTTAAAAAAAAAATTCCCTGGCATCTAGTGGGCATTCCTGCTGCACGATCGCATGATCGTGCAGCAGGAATGCACAAAGAGGCATCGAGGGAAAGGAAAGGGTTTTCCTTTCCTCGATGCCTCTTCTGTTTCAAATCCCCCTCCCCGGAGCCAAAACTAACCTTATTCCCCGACGCGCTATTGTGAAGCGCTCTCACACCTTCGGGTAAAGCCCCGCGCTATATAAATAAAACTGCCCCCCCCCCAGGGGGGCAGAGCACCAAAAACATAAGGCCCCCAAAAGGGGAGCGACCCTTGCCCAAGGGGCCGCTCCCCAAAACAGTATTTTCTGTTTTTTAAAAAAATTCCCTGGCGTCTAGTGGGCATTCCTGCTGCACGATCGCATGATCGTGCAGCAGGAATGCACAAAAGAGGCATCGAGGGAAAGGAAAGGGTTTTCCTTTCCCTCGATGCCTCTTCTGTTTCAAATCCCCCTCCCCGGAGCCAAAACTAACCTTATTCCCCGACGCGCTGGAAGCAAATGGCTTCCAGCGCGTCGGGGAACAGAGGAAACCCCAATGACGTCAGCGCGCCTCGCGCGCTGACGTCATTGAGGGAGGGGCGGGGGGAGGCAGGGGAAGCCCTTCCCCCAAAAAAACCCGACGATCGGATTCCCACGGGGGGAGCGCCAGCACTTCCCCCGTGGGTGGTCTTATGACGAGCTGGACTCGTCATAAGCACACGACCACTGTGTGCCATGACGAGTCCAGCTCGTCATGAGCATCGAAGGGGTTAAAAGGCAGCTGCAAACACTCAGGCAGGTGATTGCCATTTTGGAGTTGAAGCCAGAAGCCCAGTAGCGCGAGAGGAGACTGGCCCAGGTGAGAGACTCGCCCAGCATGTAGCTGCAGGCTTCGTACGGCATCTTCTGAGTTCTGGAAATCCCGGGACCCAATCAATGCAAGATTTCAGCTCTGAACTATTTAGGGAAAAAGAAAGGTGGAGCCCAGCAGATGATGTAGACTGGACAATCAGGCCATTCAAAAGATCCTTGCTCATATAGTCTTTCAGAACCGTTTTCTCATACTGGGACAGAGAGTACATTTTACAGTATGGAATTCTGGCTGCAGGTATGGTCTGTATGGCACAATCCAAATCTCTATAAGGAGAAAGAGACACAAAGCTAGGCATCTGAAAGACATCAGAAAATTCCTGGTAGGCCGTAGGAATGGACAAAATAAGACCACTAGTAGCTTGAGACTGGTCTTCAGAAAGTTCTTCTTCCACAGGAGCCCAAAAACACCCATCCAAGCAACAGTTATCTCTGAGAACTGTGATGATAGCTGTAAGAAATTGGGTTATTGGTAGAGGGGGGTAAGTACCCACCTCAAGTAATTATCACAATCCTTCTCAGCGTGAACCCTCAAAGGCACTACATTAACCATAACTTTGCCCCCCTGATAGCTATGCCACACAGCAGACAGGCTTACCTTAGGCAATGTATAAAGTATTTATGCAGTACTAAAACAGTATGAAAGTTGAAGTGCAAAACAATAAAAATCACAAAAGAATTAGAAAATTAGAGTAAAATTTAATAAACAAAATGACACCAAAATTTCAAAAATTCAATGTGGGAACTGGAAATATGTTTTTTTTTCTTTTAGAGTTTAAGATGTGCGGTTTGGATAACTAACCAGGGTAGTCCTGGTCAAAGATTTTGATACCTGATCTCAGTCCTTTTAGTCCAAATCCACCATAGGAGTACACTTCTTAAGCCTCAGGATCTCAGGGGAGGCACTTAGAGACTGGCAGGGCAGAGACTTGCCACTGGTCAGCTGGGCAGTTGCAGGAAAAGGCCTCTTGTACTTTGTTGTGTCCCAGTAGCTTTACCAGGAGTTCAGTATTATAACTCTTGGAATCCACTTCTTTGTTCTGGGTACAAGAAGGAGAGCAGGTCCAGTCTTCTGGGCTCTTCTCAGGTCTCAGACAGCAAATCCAGTCCTCTTTTGATCTTCCACAGGTCCATGAGCGTTATGAAGTGGGTGCCTGGAGATTCCACATTTATGTCTGGCACGAACCATGATTGCTCAGTCTTGGCAAAACCACTTCTTTGGAGCAGTGTTTGACAAGTTTTGTCTATATTGAAAATTTAAGTTTGACACCTTTAATGTATATATACACACACACACACCCACACACACACACACACATATACTTTATGCCACATTATATATTCGGCCTGGACTGTTCCCATGGGGCACAGGGTCAAGACTGATTTGCATATGGCTGGGTCCAAACTGGGGTGGCGTAGTGGGCAAAAGAACGATGGATTTAACCCAGATCTTTTGACTGGGGGAGAATGTTTGCATTGTCAGCATTCCGTCCATCATTTGTTTGCTGTAACACTAAATTTTTTAGCATTCATAAATGTAACAAATGTTTTTTTTCCTTTTTAAATTAAAAAAAAAAAAAAAAGTGTGGAATTTGCGTACCGAACGCGTACCAGTCACGGTGAGTGCACGAATCCAAGCATGCTGCCGCCATATTTGTTAAGTCGTGTAGGATACGCGCACAGTGCGTGATTGGTGCGCAGTTCCCATTTTTTTTTCAAAATTCAAAAACGTTTTAAACTATATATTTTCGAAAGCAATCGTATATGCTTTATTGAAAGACTTATAAAAATGATATTAACATAAATAATTTTAATATTTGAATTCTTATAATGAAGTTATGGAAGCCGCGACGGCCCTGCTTAACCTCAGGTACGTATTTCCGGGTTCGCTTCAGGTACACGAATCCGGCGCAAGTTATTTAGTTTTAAAACTATATATTGATCTGCATGTCTTTGTATCCAATGGGAAACTCTGTACCAGTTTATATCGCAAGCCCACGGCCGGTAATTCAATCTTGCATGCCGGCAGCTGTCACCTGGAAAAATTTAAAAACAGAATCCCCTATGGGGAACTATTGAGAATAAAAAGAAACTGTTCACGAGACTGTGATTTCCAGGTGATGGCTGCCGAAAGCATGGCAAGATTCCGTGTTAGAGGGTATTCTGAAGAAATCCTAATGAATGCGAAGAAGAAGGTAGACACTAAATTGAGAGCAAATCTCATTAGTGGAGTATCCAATATGAGGAGGAAAAGGCTGGTAAAAAACAACATTTCATTGAGTCAATGTAGAATGATTACTGATTTCTCCAACAATGCTAATGACATCAGAGACATAATGAGGAAGAACTGGCATATTCTCAAAGCTGATCCGATCCTAGGGAAGAACTCTCTAAAGTTCCCCTACTTACTTTCAGGAGAAACAAGTCAGTTAAGGACCATCTGGTACAGAGTCACTTTGTACGGGACAAGAAACAATCATGTTTCCATTCTGTTAAAGGCTTTTTCCCATGTGGGAAATGTAAGGCCTGCAAATTTAGTTGCAAAGTGTCAACTTACTCTGTCCCAGGGCTCAAGAATCCGAAAGTGATAGAGAAATTTATGAACTGCAACACCAGTCACCTTTATATTGCCTTGTATGTCCGTGTGGACTTCGGTACGTCGGTAGTACTATTCATCCGACTAAAATACGGATTCTTGAGCATCTCCGAGCCATTGCCACTAAGGATAAAAATTATCCAGTGGCCAGACATTTTGAAATTCATCATGCAAGTGACAGGGATCTGTTACGTTATTTCTGTCTGGACCACGTTCCTAATGATGTAAGAGGGGGAGATAGAGAATCAAGGCTCCGAAGATTAGAGTCGAGATATATCTTAGACCTACAATCGAAAATGCCCCAAGGGCTGAACAGCGGCGAGGAGTTGTCAGTACATCTCTAACTCATACTTGAGGAGGGTAATCGTAGATGTCAGCAATTTAAATTTAAATTTAAATTAGAAGGGCACCCTTGTACATATGTATATAGAAAGCTAGATAATGAAATATTGGTCACCTTGATTTCCCTTTTTTCTTTTGTTTATGTGTATATTTATTATTATATGAGTGAAAGTTGGAATTGAATTTAGCACCATTATCGACCTTGAATAAGTGAGGATAAGCTGATCAGTGGCAGAATAACTAATTTGTCCTCGAGCCGCAAACTAATTACAAAGTGTGTTGATGTGTACACAGTTATATGCCCATTCAGGGCGTGATTGCATTTTGTGATCATGATCGATTTGATCACAAAAATTTAAAATCACAATTTTGAGGTGTAATCTTGACTAAATGGAAATACACTTGTACAAAGACACAAGCCCATTCAGGGCATGATGAAATTTTCTAAATCTCACGTTTGAATTTTTATTTTAAATCTTACGTTTGAATTTTGATTTTATAACAACGTAATATATGCATTTGCGTCATGGGACTGCAACAATGAGTTCGGTATTGCATGTTCCAAGATGGCCGAAATGGTTTTTCAGAAGGACGATCAGTCCCTTTTTGATGTTGTTACCTCGCAACCATTAATGAATTACTAATTGTATTTAATGGCGTGGTCTCCGGCTGCCGCTCTATATTGAGAAAGGCAGTCGGCGAAACGCGTCTTGTGTTTGTGTTTTATGTGCCAATAAACTTGGTCACACAGTCCCCCGTGAGTGCTGTACTTTCTGTACAATGGAGCTGTAATATATATATATATATATATATATAAAACTTTATTATATATATTATACCAAGAGATTTATATACAAATTTGTAAATTTAGTATATTTGTAACTGGAATAAAGATATATTATTGTAAAATATATTTTTCAGACATCGCGTCTGGTGCGCGCTGATTAAGTGTCGCGTACCCGAATCCCATGTGACTTCAAAAGAAAGCATTTCATTGGTTAAGAAGCTTTCTATTCCTGTACTTGCAGGACCCCACCCAATTTTTTCATTCTTCTAATAGCAGCATTACTAGGAACACCTCTTGTGTTTTCTGTGCCTCTTTATTTGATTTTTTGGTGTTTTTTTTTCTACTGAGGAAATGGCATCACAAAATTCACCACAGGATATCCCTGAAGATGAAGAGGAGCTGGAAGAACCCATAAAGAAAAGAAAAGAAAGTGTTGTGTGGGCTTTCTTCTCGATACCACCAGGAGAGAAGAAGGTAAATGCGCGAAAGGTCATCTGCACTGTGTGTAACAAAGTTTTGTCTTGGGGATCTGAGAAAAAGTATTCTTGCGGGACTTTATCTATGATCAAACATCTTCAGACCATGCACCCAAACCGTCTTGTGCGAGAACAACATCGTCGCCAAATGCAAGAGAGACAACAAGATGATGAGGTCGCAGGACCTAGTACTTCTGCGGGATCCACTGCATCCACAGAAACTAATGTAATTGTTCCAGAGTTTGCAGTACTGGAACAGCAGGGCACAAAGTGCAAGAAACTTCTTTGTGCAGGCGAGCAATCTGTTGCAGCTGTTGTTGTTGCTGCAAAGAACCATCAATGTTAATTTTTTTGGGGGTTTTACAATGAGTTTGAAATTGCAACATCTTTTGCAAAGTTTTTTTAGTTAATTTCCTTGTTTTTTCAATCTTTTCTAAAAAAAAACACCAAAAAATAAATAAAGAGTTAAAAAAACACAAAAAAAATTAAAGAAGAAAAATATGTTTTTTTTTAGAACCGCCTATTTGGTTAAAAATAGACAAACTTGTATGTGTTGTATGAATTACTGCAAAGGTAATGTCTGTGTCGTATGACTGCATGAGTACTGCCTGAGTGAAAGAATGAGTGCAGCAGTAATGCCTGGGTCATTGGATGAGTGCATGGATAGTGCCTGGGTGATTTGAGGAGTGTATGGGTAGTGCCTGAGTGCATGGATGACTGCATGGGAAGTGTTAGAGGAAATGGATGAGTGCATGGATAGCGCTTGAGTGGAAGGATTAGTGCAACAGTAATGCTTGGGCATTGCAAGAGTGTATAGGTAGTGCCAGAGTGAATGACTGAGTGCAAGAGTAGTGAGTGAATGATTGTATGAGTGCATGGGTACTCTCTGGGTAATTGCATGAGTGCAGGAGTAGTGCCTGAGTGAATGGATTAGTGCAGGAGTAGTGCCTGAGTGAATGGATGAGTGCATGGGTAGTGCTTGAGTGGAAGGATTGTTGCAACAGTAATGATTGGATCATTGCAAGAGTGGATAGGTAGTGCCAGAGTGAATGACTGAGTGCAAGAGTAGTGAGTCAATGATTGCATGAGTGCATGGGTACTGCCTGGGTGATTGCATGAGTGCAGGGATAGTGCCTGAGTAAATGGATTAGTGCAGGAGTAGTGCCTGAGTGAATGGATGAGTGCATGGGTAGTGCTTGAGTGTAAGGATTGGTGCAACAGTAATGCTTGGGTCATTGCAAGAGTGGATAGGTAGTGCCAGAGTGAATGACTGAGTGCAAGAGTAGTGAGTGAATGATTGCATGAGTGCATGGGTACTGCCTGGGTGATTGTATAAGTGCAGGAGTAGTGCCTGAGTGAATGGATGAGTGCATGGGTAGTGCCTGAGTGATTGGGTGAGTGCCTGGGTAGCGCTTGAGTGGAAGGATTGGTGCAACAGTAATGCTTGTGTCATTGCTTGTGTCATTGCAAGAGTGTATAGGGACTCCAGAGCAGAAGCCCGTACTGCTGCCCGTGTATGCCGGGAACCTGTTTCTGCGCTTTTACTCACTAATCTTTTGTGATGGGCACCGCTTCGTGTTGCAGGGTGCTCAGTGGTGTTTTATGCGGCCTGATTCCTATGTTTTTAGCCTAGCTGGGCACTGCTGCGCGTTGCAAGGTGCACAGCTCCTTGTTTTTTAATAATTTGCAGCAGCCTTAAAAATACATTTTTAAACTTGTGGGCACTTACTGTTTCTTCCTCATTTCGTCTCTTGAGACACAGTGGGGCGGGAAGAGGTCCCGCCTGAGCACCATTTTTACTTGCGCCGGTGGGGACATCTTCCGTCGCCATCTTTGGGGGGTTAGCAGTCCAGTCCTTTGACTGGCTGCTATTTAATCGCCACGGCAACTGGCGTCCGCGCGCAGCAGGCGCGCCACTAGCGCACCAAAGGCAAGCCCGTCTGCGCCCATCCGTGTCCGAAACCGCGGCCAGCGCCAGTTATGCTGCCCAAGTTGCAGCAGACTGCACGGTAGGTTGGGGCAGAGATGAGCTGCTAGCGCTTAGGCCCTCTACTTGCCCTGGCCCGGCGTGTGTCTTACTAGGAGAGGGGGCAGGCTCTTTTGCTGCCCTTGTTGTAACTTCACCCTCAGTCCCAGTCTCACTTTTCGGGAGGCTAAAGAGTCGGGTCATGCCCTTCCTAGGTCCTCAAGGTCCGCTGTTTTAAAAGCCTGTCTCATCAATTGTACATCGCTGCCCAAACACGCTCTCAACATACATCAATCCCTTGTTGACAATGATTGGGATCTTATGTTTCTCACCGAGACTTGGTTGCGTGAAGCCACTAACCCGTGTCCTCCAGGGCTATAGCTTAGTCTGTGCTAATAGGAGGGACAACAGACCGGGGGGTGGTGTGGCGATTATCCATAAAGACATTTGGGAGACGGCCACAACCAATTTTGGTCAGATAGGAAGTATTGAAGGACTCTCTTTCTGTATAAAATTGTCCCCCACTGCCTCCTTCGTGGGGCTCCTCCTCTACAGGGCCCCGTGCTGCTGCCACAGCGCCACACCCATTTTGGCAGACTATATCGCCCAGGCTTGTACCCGCTACTCGAACTTCACAGTCCTAGGTGACCTTAATTTGCATGTTGATGACCCATCCTGCTCGCATAGCGCGAACTTCATCTCGTCACTTGCCGGCTTTAACCTGATCCAACTGGTTTCTGCCCCAACTCACAAAGCGGGCCACACGCTTGACCTCATCTGCTCTAATCTGCAGGAGGTTAAAGTGAACAAACCTACACAGGTGATCTGGTCAGACCATTACTCGGTCCCCTTGCAGCTGCATCTGAAGGTCGCAGCTAGGGTTACTACTCCCCCTAAGGAAACGAGGAGGAACTGGAGCAGGGTCTCATCAGAGTCCTTAGGCCCTTTCCTAAAGGACTCTGAGCCCCCGTTCAAATAACCCTGATGACAGCATCGCAAACTTGAATGCTTGGGTCATGGAGGCCCTTGACAAAATCGCTCCACAGAGACCCGTCAGTTCTTCCAGAGCGACCCCCTCCGCTCCTTGGTTCTCCGAGGACATCAGAGCTAAAAAAAAAAGCAACTGGAGCGCAAGTGGAGAAAGTCCTATGCAATTGAGGCCAAAATCATTTACAAAGTAGCTCTGAAAGAATATCATAAACTACTCAACAACAAAAGAAGAGATTTCCTGGCTGCTCGCATCTCGGGTGCTAGTAACTCCTCTAGGGAAGTATTTAGGATTGTGAAATACTTTACTAACCCCACGGCACTTATGCACCCAGCTATTCCTTCTCTGGAACTGTGCAACAGCCTTTCAAACTTTTTTGAGGATAAAATCTCTCCGATCTATGCCTCCTTCACTGCGTCTCCCTGCCTCAGTGCGGAGGACGACTCTCGCGGCTTTGCCCAGTACCAGCCAGTCTTCACCGAAGTTTCCATGGTCCCCGTCAATGAATCGCTCGCGGAACTGCGGAAATGCAAATCCGGGTCACCGGGAGATCCCTGGCCAGCTCGACAATATAGTTTATTAGGAGAGTGGCTCAACCTGACCCTCAACTCCATCTGGAATTCCTCACTCAGGTAAGGGATTTTTCCCTCCGTCTGGAAACATGCTTTCCTACTTCTATCCTGAAGAAGCCCAATGCCGACCCTGAAGTTGCCAGTAATTTTAGGCCCATCTCTCTACTCTCAGCCCCCGCTAAAATTCTGGAGAAACTGGCTCATCAGCAGTTGGCTGCTTTTATAGAAACCAATGAGCTGCTGCATGACTCACAGTCCGGCTTCCGCACTGGCTACAGCACTGAATCTACACTGATTGAAGTTGCTGATTCCATCCGCTGGGCGTTGGACGGGGGCTCCGTGGCCATGCTGGTACTCCTCGATCTGTCGGCAGCGTTTGACACGGTGTCTCACCCCATCTTGCTTGATAGACTTAAGCAAATGGGTATCCGTGGGACGGCACTGGACTGGATCGCTTCCTTCCACCACGGCCGAGACCAACAAGTCTTTCTCCACCCTTTCACCTCTGACGCGAAACCACTCAGATGGGGGGTGCCTCAGGGCTCGGCCCTAAGCCCATTACTCTTTAACTTCTGTCTGATACCATTGGCAGAGCTCATCGCAAAAACGGGGGTCAAGGTGATATCCTACGCGGACGACACCCAACTGATGTTTTCCTTTAGAGATGTGTCGTCGTCAGTCTTTGACTCTTTCAGAGACTGTCTCAAAAGCATTGCCGGCTGGATGAACAATAACTTTTTAAAGCCCAATGCCGATAAAACGGAGGTCCTATTCTTCAATCAAGGTGCGCCACCCCCGGCAGTCCTGTGGTGGCCTGCTGAACTTGGGACTCCTCCTGTGCCTAAGGATTCGGTTAAGAACCTTGGGGTCCGATGGGACAAAGACCTGTCCCTTTCGGCCCATGTCCAGCACGTGTCTGCGGCCTGCCTTGTTAAGAAGAAAACTATTAGAAAATTCATTGACTTTCTGCCAGAGGAATCCCGTAAAACGGTTGTGCATGCCTTGGTCACCTCGCACCTCGACTATGCCAACTGACTATATCTGGGCCTGCCTAGCGGCTTGATCCGAAGGCTGCAGATAGTGCAGAGCCCTGCCGTGAGGATGGTCTGTAAGGTTCCACTCCGACAGCATATCTCTCCTCACCTCAGACAACTTCATTGGCTCCCAGTCGCCAAGAGAATTGAATTCAAGGCCCTCACGTACGGGTTTCGGGCCTACCAGGGCAGAGGCCCTAACTATCTGAGGAAGAGACTTCACCCTTACCAGCAGGGTAGATCTCTGAGGTCCAACCATAAACGCCACCTCTCCGTCCCTCGCTTTGCCAAAACAAGGCTGGGGGGCAGAACATTTGAGGTGGGAGCCTCCAAACACTGGAATGACTTACCTCTTCGTCTACATGTGCTGAACTCTGAACTGGAGTTCAGAAAGGCCTTGAAGACCTGGTTGTTCAGGCATAGGGATTAGCACTCCACTCGCTCTGTTCTGTTGTTTTCCGCTCTAGCGCCGGGACACCTCACCTGAGGTAGCTGTGCGCTGTATAAATGTCTTTATTGTTATTATTATTATTATAGGTTGTGCCACTGTGAATGACTGAGTGCAAGACTAGTGAGTGAATGATTGCATGAGTACTGCCTGGGTGATTGCATAAGTGCAGGGGTAGTGCCTGAGTGTATGGATTAGTGCATGGATAGTACCTGAGTGATTGGATGAGTGCATGGGTAGCGCTTGAGTGGAAGGATTAGTGCAACAGTAATGCTTGGGTCACTGCAAGAGTGTATAGGTAGTGCCAGAGAGAATGACTGAGTGCAAGAGTAGTGAGTGAATGATTGCATGAGTGCATGGGGACTGCCTGGTTGATTGCATGAGTGCAGGGATAGTGCCTGAGTGAATGGATTAGTGCAGGGGTAGTGCCTGAGTGATTGGATGAGTGCATGGGTAGCGCTTGAGTGGAAGGATTGGTGCAACAGTAATGCTTGGGTCATTGCAAGAGTGTATAGGTAGTGCCAGAGAGAATGACTGAGTGCAAGAGTAGTGAGTGAATGATTGTATGAGTGCATGGGTACTGCCTGAGTAATTGCATGAGTGCAGGGGTAGTGCCTGAGTGATTGGATGAAGGCATGGGTAGTGCCTGAGTAATTGCATAAGTACAGCGGTACTGCTTGGGTGATTAAATGAGTACATGGATAGTGCATTGGTGATTGCATAAGTGCAGGGGTAGTGTGTGGGTGATTGCATGAGTGCATAGGCCTTGCCTCTGTGAAATGGAAAATGCAAAGATTATGCCTGGGTTATCCTATTAGTGCCAAAGTTGTGCTACAGAGATTAGATAAGACCATGGATCCTGTTTGTGTGAAAGGATGACTAATTGGCTGATGAGATCAACAACATAATGAAAGATTTTAAATAGTGTAAGCGATCAACATTATTTTTTATTAGAAATAAATAACATGTAAATGTACTTCAAAGATTGTTTCACGTTATCATGCATATTATGTTATGTTTTCTTACCTTTTTTAAGTAATTTAGCTACATAACTCTGTTGAACTATTTTAAAGTAGTATTGTCGTAAACAGCATTAAAAGTCTTTTCAAACTTCACCATTACCTACTGTAAACAAGAAGAAGAAAAACTGTTAGGTAATGTAATATATTACAGAAAATATATTATATTTTTAACAACATAATATAATTTTAGAATTATATAACAATATCAGTTTCCCTTTTTTGCTGTTCTCAGATTCTACTGAACTTCACCATTCACAGTCATTTCAACGTAGTATCATCAATGAACAGCGGGAAAAAAAACAAATCAGTGTAGAGCATTATTGTCAATATGTGTAGCTCTTTGTTTACCTATCTACAGTTTCTTAATTACATCGTTCTGGTACATTAAGTCTATTATTTCTCTCAACTACATTTGTTGTCAAGTACACTCTCATTTACATCTATTACAATATAGATAATAAATATATAAACTACTTGGTTTTCAACTCAATTTTTCAAAAGCAACATCAATTAGCACAAATAATAATCCAAACACTAATTATAAATAGTAATTGTTTCAATGCTGTCCAGTTTCTGTTCACATCTTCCCAATAGGCCGAATAATGTATTCAAAACTTTTTCTTCGAAAATATTCAATATAAATTTGTTAATTCGTGGTAACATCTTCCCAATAGGCCGAATGATGTATTCAAAACTTTGGCTTCAAAAATATCAAATATGAATTTGGTAATTCAGAAGACAACCTAGATTTGAATTCCATGTGGGCATCATTGCAATGTGTCCACCCTTTATTACACTTTAAATACACATTATAGTGTCCAGATGTGGTAGTAGGTCCAGCATGGAAAATAATAGCCACTGCTATAAAAGTTCTTCCTGAAATAGATATTTGACTAGCAACACAATTTTTAATTTTTGTTTCCAATTTTCTTCCATTTGCTCTACAACGTTGTAGCATTAAAATGAGATATTTTCCATATCTATCTATATGTAATGTAGACAATATCTCTGATCTACAATGTGAACATTTCATGTCCTGATTGGCTGTTTTAATCAATTTGTTAAAAGCTACTGATTCACAGTCTGGTATTATCAAGTATATGAATCGTTCGGATCCTATTTCAGTGGTAGAAGTAAATGAACACTCTTCACATTTATGATCCCATCTGTAACTTAGTCCAAATAAGTTTTCAATCTGAATTCCTTCATGTTCTAACACTCCAAGCATAAGCATTAGAAATTCTTGTGCATCTTGTTGTACATTAAGAGTAAATGTTAATGAACCAGTACATATATCCAAAAGATGACGAACTCCAGAAGCAGTATGGATTTTAGTTCTGTCAGTTACCAACTGTGGAAATACATGATGTAATAAAGAACAAAATATTTTTTCATGATTTCTCATGATTTCACAATGAAGCTCTTCCAGATAAAATACAACATTCAGAATCACATTAGCATAGCAGTCGATACCTGAACTATTTTCAACTGATATCCTACAATCTCATCAACAGTTTCCATTTTCTTTTTCTTTACGCCTTCAAGTTTCTGTTCATTTCTTTTCTTTTTTGAACCTCAATTCCATCTTTGGCATATTTCCGTTTTGGACAGACTATACGTTTCTCATATATGGGGTATTCACCTAAATCAGGAACATAAAGTCTTCTTAAACGATTATATTCTGTTACACAATTTGCATCAGCACTAACCTTTTTGACATCAAAATCTATCAAATACAAACCAGACAATGTTCTTACTCAAGATAATGCAACAAATGCCATTCTCTCTTTGAACACTGTACTTCCAATATTTACAAAAGCGCTGTCTATATTTAAACCTTGAGACTTATGAATAGTTACTGCATATGCTAAACACAGAGGAAACTGTTTTCTGCGAACATACAAGTCTTTGACAAGCAAAAACGTACAACACAATGCCCAATCTGTGTTACCTCTTTAATCTGATCAAATCTTTTCTTCAAAAATTCTATTCCATCTCTGTTCTGAAATTTTACAAACTCAACAACTTTTCCCATTGCTCCATTTACTAAACCTTGTTCTACATTCAAATTACGCCGTAAAATTACCTGACAGTTTATACATACATGTAAAGTGTTTTCTAAGCCTGCTGTTTTAGATACAGACTTCTCCAAAGAATGCAATTTAGACTGTAGTTTGTCTGTAAGAAGAATAGTCACTCCCTGGTGTTCAATTCTATCAATAGCTTTCATTTCAACTATTTCCTGTTTTTCCAGTTTCAAAAGTTCTTGATTAAATGTAGAACACTCTTGAAGTGTAGGCATTAGGCAAACTATAGACTTGTTTTCTTCAAGCTTATTGTACATTATTTCAGATGCTGTGTTTCCAGTTGTAAACAAGTTCCTTAGTAGCCAACTTTCCAAAGCTTCTTTACCATGTTTTGTCAAGATATCAATTCTTATATCTTGAAGAATATTTCCATAATGTTCATCACTTGCTTGTCGCATATTCTTATTAAGTTCTTTATATTCAAAATTTGACCAAATGTTCACATTTCCAATACTTCCCAAAGATATCCTAGTGTCCTCATGCACAAGTGTCTTAAAAACAGGTTGTCCTTTTACAGGAGTAAGTTGTAGTAGATCTCCGAATACAATTACATGTTTACCTCCAAACAGTACATCGTAATCTGTTTTTAAAATCTGTTGCATCCTCAAGTGTACAAAGGCAAGCATTAAGTTTGAGACCATGCTCACCTCATCAATGATTAGAAGTTTCATTTTCTTCAGTACTCTTGAAACTTCATAAGAAGCTTCTCCAGATAGCTTCTGATATTCCAATTTATTATCATGCTCAACTGGTAGCATAAGTAATCGATGTAAAGTAATCCCTTTAATATTGTGTGCTGCTAATCCAGTTGGAGCTGTTACAACACAAGATAAATGTGATTCTGTAGTTTTGTGGAGATAACTGGTCAAAACTTTAATTAAGAAACTTTTTCCTGTTCCAGATTGGCCACTGATATACATTAAAATAGGTTTAAATGATGAACATTGGCATTCTTTTTTTCATGCAGTAAACCATGTTCTATCTGTTGTGTCACTTGTTGATATATTTCTTTTTGTTCGATGTTTAGTTGTTCTTCTAACTTTTCCAACTGGATAATATCATGTTGTGCTTGTTGCATTGTAGTTTCTACTTCATTCATGGCAATTGCTGCTTCATTTTCGATAATTGATTGTCCCAGTGGATCTTGACTTAGTGGACCAGAACTTTGACTATCTTGAGAACTGTCTCTGGCTATTTCACCTGCAAAAGTAGTTTCTTGTTCAATCTCATCATTTAACATTTGTAGATATGTAGGGAAAATTGTGCACTGAATGCTATCTTTACTTGCATTGAAAGAATCTTCATAGCAGTCAAAATCTCCAAGTAATTCCGTTTCACTACGCCAAGGCTTGAACAGTTGCAGAAGTGCTAAATAGAAAAATTCCCTCTTATCTGGACTTTCACAACTGAGTTTTCTGTGGTTAATAAGATTTCCTTTGGCATGTTTTACCAAACATCCGTCACATCCAATTACTGCATATCTTTCTTCATTTATATTTTCTATAACATTTCTTTTAAAGCTGTAATGTAGAAGTATTTCATAGAGACATAGGTTTTCCAGATGTGGACTCCTATTGGGATAGTACGTATCCAACATATTCGTTTTTACAATATCTGTACTTTCCGGTTCATTCAATGCTAAGTATTCGATTTCTTGTAGAGATTTCAATACTCTATTTCATGTGACCTAGACTTACCCAAATGATTCCTCTTGACTTTGAATATAAACAGGCAGAGCTCAAGCGATCTGAACATTCATAGGATCCAATCGCTCGGTGGGAAAGCATTTTCAAGAGTGAAACAGCCTTTACATCACTTGCGATACATCGCATGCCATTACAACGCGGTTGTTACAACGACCGCGTTGTTACATCGCGAACCATTACATCGCAAGTCCTTACAACGACTTGCTGTAGGGGGCAGAAGGTGTTGGATTTACAATCCTTCACCTTCCCTGCTGTTGCACAAACTGAAGGAGGAATAGTAAATTATACTATTCCTAAGTCCAGTGCGCCCCCTACAGCAAGTCGTTGTAACGACTTGCGATGTAATGGTTTGTGATGTAACAACGTGGTCGTTGTAACAACTGCGTTGTAATGGCATGCAATGTATCGCATGTGTAGTAAAGAGATATATTCTTTTCAAGCTAAAGCTGTGCAATTTCTTGCTAAGACTCTTTTCCTGTGAAATTTCTTCCCACGTTTCTTTAAACTCTGTCTTTTCAGATTTCGTTATATATGACGTAACATAGCAAGCAACATCAATTGAATTATCTGCAACATATTGAATATCCATGTTTACATTCCACATTGTCAAAATCACTGGATTGTATTCATTAATATACTTTGAATCTTCGGTTCTTTTTAAGTTGTATGTACTCTTCTGAGATTTCCGAGTTATAGTATGCCTTACTGCTGACATAAAACTATTGACTCTTCCTTTTGAAATTATTGGACGTGGGAATCCAAAACGATATTTTGTATAAAATTTTCCCTTTGACTTGTATTTTCGTTGACAATATTTTCCACATTGATGACTTTGAAACTGTAAAACTTGTTGTCTCAAGCTGTTTTCTGCTCCTTCTTTTGGAATGGCACAGGTAACATACTCTTCGATGAAAGACCGCTTTCATCACTATCAGTTCCAAATTTTGGTGCATTCTTGATCCACAATAGCATGTGTATATGAGGAGCACCTCTGGCTTGGTACTCCTTTCTCCAAAAGAAATCAGTAACGTCTCCAAGAGGTGGATTATTTTTATTGCAGATAAAAGATATCATAGCTTTAAACCTATGATTAAAATATCTGCACACATTTACAGGATCCAAGGAACAGAGTTCTCCAGCTGTCTTCAATTCAATATTTTTAACATTTGAATTTGCTTCTCGTAGAAATTCAAGTAAATCGTCCCATGCATATTCAGCCCAGCTAAGTGTTACAAACCACGTAGGCGTACCTACGTTTCTTAACATACATTTTAGTTCTCTGTGACGACGATACCAATACTCATTGGTGCCACGTTGACACGCCATCAAATTAATTAACTGAGATTCTAAATGATCATTTCTTTCTTGAACTTTGTCCATGAATTCCTTTGCAGAAACATGTGTAAGATGAACTCCTGTTTTTAATATGTGGTTCACTGCATATGTAAGTGCAGACAAGTCACTTTCAAACAGAAGATGAAATATATAAATGGAATGCACTGTCGAAATCTTGGATATTCTGAGTACAATCTTGTCGAGCGGTATACTGAAGTGTACTGGAATCTGTACTGCTCATTCATCATATCGTCCACCTTCTCCAGTTGGGAACAGCTGTGGAAAACAACGAGCTTCTAAACTTTTTTTCCCATACACTCATGGGAGTTCTCTTTGCTTTCTTCATTTGAAACAATTCAATACTGTTTCCTATCACTGCTTTTGAATGTAGAGAATGTATACTGTAATGTTCGTAAATCTCTTCACTCCTGGACTTGTCCACTTTTTCTATTTGCCCACTTGAAATTCCTGTTTCATCTTCTAAACATATTTCCTGTTCTTCCACATTTACAGTTTTATAATAAATATTGTTTTGTACAAGATATAATGTAGCCTTTTGAAGTTTGGGAACATCTACTGACTCTTGCCATATTTTTCGACTCTTTGTTGGTACACCATTAACTAGAATAACTACAGGCTCACTTTTCTCTCTCTATACCAACAGTTTCAATATTTTTCTTAAAATCTAAAGGTAAGTACAGAACTCTTCCTTTCAGACCTCTTTGTAAATCTGTTGGAGGCAGCTTACCTGTTTTAGGCTCCATACAAACTATAGCCTGAAACGGGTGCACAGATTGAATAAGAATAGACTCATATGCATTTAAATCTGCCAGTTCCGGAGAAATAGCTACCAACTCTAAGTTGTTATGTACTGCTCTAGGTGGCATTTTGTTCTCTTCTAATTTATTGTAACAATATTTACAAATACGTTGATCAGTACCCAACTCAAAACGACCTTCCACCAACAAATAAGCACCAAATTGCTCCCACTTATCATTGTTTTCCTTTTCACTTTTTAAATATAGATCAACATTCCTAGTTTGACTTCTATAGTGAGTACGTCGACAACAAACATAGTTTGGTTTTCCACATGAAAGTATCATAAACTTTGTAATTTTTTCTGCAAACTTGTCAGTACTAATATCTTCCACCTGTTCTTCAACACCTACGCTTATCAAGCTCTCACTTTCTCTACACTCCTCCTGTGAACCAAAGAAACAAAACTGTATATCATCACAAACTTTTTTTACATCCGATACTGAACCATGCAAAAGAGCAGCGTTCATTTCACTTAAAAGTAATGCAGGACTTTTTACGTAGTACAATCTCCTTACTAACTTCCGCATTTCTGAGTGGTGTACTGCTAACATTCTTACATGATGAAATGTACTTTTACACACTTTTCTAGAAAGACAAGCCAAAGAATGACCCTGACTTAGTATATTTTCTTACTTTACATGGATCTAGTCCTTGCAACATCTTAATCTTCTGTTTAACACTTTTTTTGGCATATTCTCGTAAGAAAACTCGTAATATGTCAATACATTCCTGTCGAATACTACAAATACTACTACAATCCCACTTATACACTGGAGTTTGTGTACGTCTCCCTTGAACTTATTCAGCTATTACTTCTTCCACATTCCTAGGAACCATCTTTTCTTTTTCAATTGGACAACCATCTTTCATCTCATAACAATGACCACTGGTATCAACTGCATGAACTAATGTATTTTGTTGAAAATAGCTTTCTTCATTAAAGAAGGGCTCAGTACTAGAAGTGTGCTTCCATTCACCAGAAAAAGTTTTGCAAAAGTTACTTCTATTAACCAGTCTTTTTCTTTTGCTTTTCTCCTTCATAAAGTGCATTATTTTATTCAATGTTTTCATTCTCTTCAGTACCAATATAAATAATTTTCGTTTCAATTCAAAAGCAGCATCAACTACACTTTCAATCTGTTGCTTCTTCTTATATGCTGCTAATCTTTTTTATACTTTTTACAATCTTTTATTAAATTTTGAATTATTCTATTCCGAAACATACGCACACGTATGTCTTTAAATTGTTTCTGTCTTTTTGTGACGTGTTTCTTTCCCAAAAATGAATGGGTTTTTTCCCATTGTATCTCTTTATTTGCTTCTGCTTTTTTAATAAATTGTTTAGTTCTCTTAGCAGAAGAGACTTTATCCTCAGCAACCTTTTGGTGTTTTTCTAATCCACTCTTTTTAGTTTTCATTAAGTACTTTGTACTCTTCTCTTTTTATGTTTTCCTGCCATCTTCTATTTATAATCCAATCAAAATATCTTCCTAAAAACAAAGAATAGTTTGATTAGTTTGTTACATCAATTAAAAATTTTAAAATTAATAACATTTCAATATTGAAAATAACAACTAAGCACAACATTACAATTAAATTCCTATTGCATTTATAACAAATAAAAAGAGAAAAGTGTAAAAACAAGCAAAACAACTGCAAAAAGAGAACAAAAGGTGCTCACAGAGAAAGAAAGAGACAGGGAAAAAAAGAAAGGTTTAGAAACAGCAAAATGAAATACGCGCAGAACACAGCTACTGAAAAATGTAAGAAATAGAGATAGAAGCAACAGATGTGCAGAAAGAGGCAACAGTGGTGCAGAAACATGCAACAGTGGTGGAAAAACAGAGAACCAGGTGCAGAAAAAGGCAAGAGAGGTGCAGAAAGTGGCAAAAGAAGTGCAGAAAGCGGAAGAAAGATCGAGAAAGAGGCAAGTGAGGTACTGCAACGGGTAAAAGGGGTGTAGAAAGAGGTAAGAGGAGTGGAAAAAGAAGTAAGAGAGGTACAGAAAGAAGGAAGAGCAGTGCAGAAAGAAGCAACAGAGTTGCAGAAAGAGGCAAGATAAGTGCAGAAAGAGGCAAGAGAAGTGCAGAAAGAAGCAGCAGAAATGTAGAAAGAGGCAACAGAAGTACATAAAGGAGTAACAGCGGTGCAGAAAGACACCAGAGAAGTGCAGAAAGATGCAAGACTGTGTTTCAATGATTGCATTAGTGCAAGGCTAATGCCTGGGTCATTCAAAGAGTGCATAGGTAGTGTCTGAGTGAATGGTTGAGTTTAAGAATACTGCCTGAGTGATTACATGAATACATGGGTAGTGCCTGAGTGAATGTATAAGTGGAGAAGTACTGTTTAGGTGATTACATGAGTGCATAAGTACTGTCTGAGTGAGTTTATGACTTGAAGAATAATATCTGGGTGATTACATCAGTGCATGGGAAGTGCCTGAGTAAAACTAACACTCTAAGAATAATGCCTGGATATTTGGATGACTGCATGGGTACTGCCTAAGAGAATAGTTTAGTGCAACAGTAGTGCTTGAGTTATTGTATAAATGTATGAGTGAATCGGTAATACCTGAGTGCTTCTATGACTGCAGGGGTAGTAACTGGATGATTGTATGAGTGAATGGGAAATACCTGAGAGAAAATATGAGTGTTAGGGTAATGCTTGGGCCATTGCATGAGTGCATCAGTAGTGTCTGAGTGAATACATGAGTGCATAGGTACTGCCTGAGTGAATGTTTGAGTGGAATAGTAGTGTCTGGGTGATTATATGAATGTATGGTTAATGTCTGAGTGATTAGAAGTGTGTATAGGTGGTGCCTCTTTGATTGCATAGCTGAATAAGAATACCTAAGTGAATTGCGATTCTCCTATTACCATGACCAGAGAATCTGGATTTCATTGAAGACACGGAGGCTAACATTATGCATTATTCTTTTAATGCAAACTTCAAGCAGCCATTTTAAAGTTACATCACAAAGCAAAGCTCTAGAATGTACACATGTTACGATGGCAACAGGAACACACAGATCTGCCTCTTTTAAATGCAATGAGAGAAAAGGTAAAGTTCTTCTAAAGGTAACGAAATCCAACAGACAGAATCGTGAAGTCAAAGGTTTTTCCTTAAGGCAATGAAGAAATCCAAGTAGAAAGAAGGCGTGATGTTGAGACTTGCTTGAACAGAGTCCTGATGAGAAGCCAATCAAGTTGAATTATCTGAAAAAGGACAAAATATTAGGAATTGAAGTTAACACCCTGAGTAAAGGGGGGAAGAAAATTGGTGATAAAAATAGTGCATAATAAGGCAAAAAACAATGAAAAACTGAGTTAAGTTCTTAACAAAACATTAACTTAAAACTCTAAGAACAAGACAAATGCAATAAATTGAAAAGATGTTAAAACCCACTCCCGGGAGGGAGGGTTGGGATAATGTTAGCCTCCGTGTCTTTAATAAAATCCAGATTCTCTGGTCATGGTAATAGGAGAATCGCAATTTCATTACAAGCCCGGAGGCTACCATTATGCATGTTGGTAGTCTAGTAAAACTACGTCAGACATGTGTTCGACAGGTTTGCAGTAATGTGTTGCAAAGGTATAGGAACTGGACCAGTCTGCTGCCTTAAGAATGTCATCTAACTTACCTCCTTTCCAAAAGGACTGGCTAGCCATAGCGCCTCTTAAAGAATGTGCCTGAAATCTTTGTAGATCAATGCCTGCCAATTGCATAGCCAGTTTAACCCATCTGACTATGGAAGAAGAAGAGACAGGTTTGAAGGGTTTAACAAAGGAAATAATAAGTTGGTTTACACCAGCGTTGCGATGTTGGTTCATCCTTGAATCATACTCCTTCATACAATCCACCACACACAATTTTTTACAAGCATCGAACCTTGGGTAAAAAATTATATCAGACATTGTTTTAGTTCTCTTGATAATTTCAAATCTGACGCCGAAGGCGTCATAAGACCTGTTAGATATTTCCAGTGCTTTAACATCCGAAACCCTACGGCAGGATATTAGACATAAGAGAGAAGCTAGCTTAATAGAGAGTCTTTTATTATCTAGCAAATTATTATTAGGCCAGTTAGAAAAAAGGTCAATTAATAATTTAACGTCCCATAGGGTATCGTATTTAGATTTAGGAGGTCTTTTAAGCCTGATGCTTTTCATAATTCTGCATATTATTGAATTCTTGCCGATAGTTCTACCATTTAAAAGGGAATGACCTGCTGAAATGGCTGATCTATAACAGTTAATTGACCTATAGGAAAGACCACTTTCAAATTGTTCAACAAGAAAATTGGCTACGTGAACAATAGGAGCCTCCACGGAATCCAGGTTCCTTTCCAAGCACCAACAAAACCATCTTTTCCAGATGTCGTTGTATCTATAGTGTGTACCAGGGGCCCATGATTCTTGGAGGAGAGAAACATCCTGCGCCAAAAGCCCAGAGATTTCATTGGCTCGCCTGACACTTTCCAGGCAAGACGGTTCAAAGTCCCGTTCTGAAGAAGGGGATGTTCCAAACCGTCTATGTCTCTTAGGAGGCCTGGTGAAGCTGGAAGTAGAAAGGGTATTTCGTAAGCTAATTCCAAGGTCGTTGGAAACCAGGCTTGGGACGGCCAAAAGGGTGTTATTAGGACTATTGAAGATTGATCCATCCTCAACTTCTGAAGGACGCGCTGAATCATTGCAAAGGGGGGAAAAGCATATCCCCGAATTCCTTTCCAAGGTTGAAGAAAGGCGTTCACTGCCAGAGCACCCGGGTCTGGCATCCAGCTGAAGTATCTGGGAAGTTGGAACGTGAGTCTGCTTGCAAAAAGGTCTACTTCTAAGGGACCCCAAAGATAGTCTATACTCTTGAACACGTTGGTGTTTAGTTTCCAGTCGGAATGATCTACGAGGAACCTTGAGTTCCAATCCGCACAAACATTGTTTTGACCTGGAAGGTATTCTGCTCTTAACTAAATTTTGTGTTCCAAGCAGAACATCCATAGTTTTTTGGCTAGGTTGGAGAGGTCTGGTGACCTGGTGCCCCCTAGACGATTTATGTAGGCAACGGCCGACATATTGTCCATTTTGAGAATGACTGACCTCCCCTGAAGGGATTGCTTGAAACTCATTAGGGCATAAAGCCCGGCGGTTAACTCCAGAAAATTTATGTGGTGTAAACTCTCCGAATAGGATCATAAGCCTCCCGTGTTCTGATTCTGAAAGCAAGCACCCCAGCCATGAAGGCTGGCGTCTGATTCCAGCACAAATTCCGGGGAAATCCCAAAAATGGCTTTGCCATTCCATGCATCCAGATTTTCTAACCACCAAGTCAGTTCTGTCTTGGCTTCTGTGTCTAGTGGAGAGGTGTGGTGCAGCGGCCAGGGCAGCTGACTTCGGAGCACAGGGCTCACGGTTCGATCCCTGGCTCCGGCGGCAGCTCAGCTCAGCACCATGTGACTCTGGGCAATAGCTCACTTAATTTCCACGATGGCCCCCAGCGCCTTGAGACCCGTAAGGGTGAGTAGTTCGCGCTTTACAAATACGGATTTATTTATTATTTATAGGTGAATATTGTCTCCGTACCAAAGGCCAGATCGGAGGGCTCTGCCCTTCAACCTTTGAAGGGCCCGATAGTGTAAAGGACCCTGGAAAATAGCTTGGATTGATGATGTTAAGAGGCCCAGGAGTCTGGCTAGTTCTCTTAAGGTTAATAGATCGACTTTTAGAACATGACAAATTTCTTTCCTGATCTTGGATATCTTTTTCGCGGGAAGTAACAGCATAGACTTCACGGTGTCTACCGTGAAGCCCAGGAACTCTAGAGACCTCGAGGGAATCATGATGGATTTTTCCCTGTTTATAATAAAACCTGTACTCTCTATTAAATCCACAGTAGTATTCAAGTCTTTCAGAATTTGTGAATGGTCTTGAGACATGATGAGGATGTCGTCTAAATAGATTATAAGGCGGACACCCCTTTCTCTCAGAACTGTGGTAATGGCCTTCATAACTTTGGTGAAGCACCAAGGGGCCGAAGATAGACCGAAGGGGAGAGCCTGGAACTGATAAAGGTGGTTGTTCCATGCAAATTGTAGAAAGGACTGGGATTCTTCTGCCATTGGGATTGTAAAGTAGGCATCCTTTAGGTCTAGCTTCACTAACCAGTCTTTTTCTAAGAGCATGTCCCTGAGAAGATGGATACCTTCCATCTTGAAATGATTGTAGGTGAGAGATTTGTTCAGTTCTCTTAGGTTCATTACTGGTCTCCACCCTTTGTCCTTCTTTTTCACCAGGAAAATATTGCTCAGGAAATTCAGGCGTTCCCAAGGGACTTCTACAATTGCTCCCTTAGTCAGCATAGAGTTTACTTCCTCTGCCACAATAGACTGTTGCTCTAGAGTCAGATTTAACACTTGGGGTGTTATAACTTGTTTGGGTTTTTCCATGAAATCTATTTTGAAACCCTGAACAGTTTCTAGTACCCAAGGATCGTGTGTAATTTGTTTCCAGATGTGTAGGAAATGTTTTAGGCGACCCCCCACTTTCCCTGTTGAAGAGGAAGGATGAGGAGAAAAGGTACTTACTTGAGGTGTTGGAGAAGCTAACGCCTCTGGCTCTGAAGCCTCTTGAGCGGGAGGACCGTCCTCGTTGAAGGTAGAAGGAAGGGTTGGTCTGGTAGGGGCGACCGAAACCTCTTGGCCTGAAGAAGGGTCTTTGGTAGGGCCGGCCGGCCGGCAGAACGACCCCTTCTACCGGCCCTAGCAAAAACACTCGGGTTAAAGACTCTCCGCATGTTAGCTTGTGCCTTATCCAAGGCCGTGAAGGTTGCGACGTATTTATCCAGTCCTTTGATCATATCCTCCCCAAAGAGGAGCCCATTGGGATTGGTCGATGATTCCTTCTCTGCCATGTCACAAAGCTTGGGGTCGATTTTTGATAAAACAACTTTCCTTCTCTCGGTATTGATGGTAGCGTTTGCATTACCGAGGAGGATTAGTGTTCTCTGGCTCCATCTTAATAAATCAATGTTGGGTGAAGAGCCATTAATGTAGCTCTCCTCAATTAGGTTGATCATTCGGCATAACGGGCCAAGCATGCCAAGCATGCGATCTTGACAGTTTTTAAGGGAGCGCTCCATCCCTTTCCTAGGGTCCCTGCCCATTTTGAATAGGAACTTGATAAGCTCAGGGTCCAAATTAGGGGTGAGGCAGAATTTATCTTGGACCATAGGTCTTGGGCATTCTGCCTTCAGGATATTCCTTGTCTCCTTTTCAAGGGGGTTCCTTATCCACCTCTTGATAAACTTGGCCACGTGTTTTTGGGGCCACCATTGGGAACTCCTAGGGTGATGAATATTATCTGGGGAGAACATTTCCCCGCCTAAGGGATCAAAAATAATCTCCTTAGAGGAGGAGGGAAGTTCCTCTTTCGAGAGATCAAAATCATCATCGTTATCGATTTGGTCTAAATCAAAAATATATTCATCCAAGGATTCATTGGTAATATGTTCATCATCAGTTAAAGAGGGGATCAGTTAGAGCACTTGGATAATGTGAGCCGCTTAGGGCATCTGTAGGAGAGTAGGATCTGCCTCTTATGTTGCCCCCACTTTTTTTCTGATGTTTACACTGGTTTCTGGCTATAGTCTGGCTGGGTCCCTGCTAATCAGGGCCCCAGCCTCTCTGTTCTCTCTAAA
This sequence comes from Calotriton arnoldi, assembly GCA_963921515.1. Lineage (NCBI taxonomy): Eukaryota > Metazoa > Chordata > Amphibia > Caudata > Salamandridae > Calotriton > Calotriton arnoldi. The sequence continues at coordinate 32,047 of CAWUFW010021007.1, forward strand.
CGACTTGGAGTGCACTCTAGGTGCACTAGTGATTGGATGCTGTGGTTCCTTATGAGTCCCTAGTATATGGTACCTTAGGTGCTAAGGGCATAGGTACTTTACAGGCCTACCAGGGGCTGCAGCATGTATTATGCAACCCCTTGGAAGCAGACTAAATCTGACACCACAGGCCTGCTACTGCAGCCTGGGTGAGGAAGTGCTAGCACCCCTCACTGAGATATAGGTCCCCTATATCTCTCCTACACACACATATAAACCTATCAGTCACCCCTAAGGCAGGCCCTATCAATCCTGAGGGCAGGGTGCTTGGCTTCTATGTGAGGGGGTGCCTCTGCCTGAGCAGGGCCCCTCTGCAGCTCTCAGAGTCCATTCTCTGGTGCTGTTTGTGGATGCGGTTAAACCATATACTTTTAAGTGCATTATATCCTTGCGGTAAAATGCTAACTTTGGAATGGCTGCATCGAAACATGTCGTGTTTGGTGTCAAACATCTTGGAATACTACCCCCCGCCAGTCCTGGCGGCGGGGGTAGCATTCCACCCTTCTAGAGGGATAGACATGTACCTACTGTGGAAACGCGGTAGAATCCTGCAGAGCCCTGGCATCACAAAATGGATGCCACCAGTCACAGACACTGGGCTGTCCTCCTGCTGATGACCAACACTCGCAGTGGAGGAAGCCCAACAATAGATATCCTGTCCCAAGGGGTGTGACCACCTTCCAGACAGGGTTTAGTGTATTGGGGCTGGGTGGGTGCACTCTTAGAGTGCTTTGAAGTCCTGCACTGGGGGAGCAGAAGGCTCCTCTGTGCATACCCCAGTTCAAACCGGCTCAGGGGCTACCTGCCCCTGCTCTGGCGCGAAACTGGACAAAGGGAAGTGGGTGTAGCCACCCACTCCCCTGACCCTCCCATAGGTAGGGTCATAGAGCTAGTCCCTCCCTTTCTTTTAGTATAAGAGGGGGAACCTGTGCATTGCACCCTAGATTTTCCTGGACGACGCTCTGAAGAAGAATCTCGGACCTTCGACGTTCCACTACCTTTGGAAGACTGAAGAATCTCCCTTGGAGTCAAGGAGTGACTCCCCTGCTTGGCAGGCACCTAAAACTACAACTGACGGTCGCAAACTACGCCGCTCCCGCCGGAGTCCGAAGTCCCTGCAGCCCAAGAAGTGGATTTCCTGACTTCTCAAAGGCCATCGTGAGTCCCCAGCGAAGCTGAGGCCAGTGGACCCCAAGAGTGACGAGGAACCGCGACCCCTGGGTACCGTGCACTATTGTCGAGTGCAACCCCTTCATAACGTTCCACGAACTTGTGCTTTGGACCACGTGTGGTCCTAGCCTCCAGCAGGAATCCCTCCGAAGATCAGAGGCCTACCACGTCCTGAGTGACCGTGGGCCCCTGTGAGCGAATCCTCCCAAGGCGTCTTCGCGATCCCTTGCCAGCCGGCTTGTGGGTCCCCAGAAGACTTTCTAAAGAAACCAAAGGGCTCCCCTGGTTGCTCCAGGCCTGCCCTGACTTACCCTCGCTGGGTGAGTCCCCCAGACCTTGCTGGTCTGCGCCATTGCCTCTTCACACTTTCCCCGAGACTTGCTGTTACCAAGGCTTGTTGGCTCCGAAAGAGTCGCCGACACCGCAGTAAGCCGCAGACATCGTGGGACACGCCGAATCCAGCTCCTGGTCATCGTCGACGCCTCCTGGACCTCGTGGCTAAAGAGTCAAGGCACCCGCGAACGACCTGAATCTTGCGACGACGGTGGGCATCCATCTTCCTTGCCCCGGGTCACTGCCAAGTGACTTTGAACACTGTCCCCTCTGCTTTCAGGTCTTCCATCTTCTGAATCCAGGCTTGGATTCCTCCGGACACTTCTCCTGTCGCCGCAAGCAGCAACCTTCACTTGCTCCCATTGAAAACGACGCCGCGACCCGACACCAAAGAACACCTATGCACCCGGCTCCCCTGGGTGAGGTAACTTCAGCACTACGGTGCTCCTGTGGGTGTGGGCCCTAGAACTACTTACCCTGTAAGTGACTTGCTTGTAGCTTCCCTAGAAGTGTCCTAAAACTCTCCTTTTCTAAGTGCGACAATTGCGCTGACTCGTACAGGGTTCGCGTCTGTGTTAGACACACCGCGTCCATCTCCTTTGTAACACTACCTAGAACTGTGTCCTTCGACTCGTACTGAGTCCGATCGGTGTTCGCCTCGAACACACAAGGGGCCTGTAACATCGAGACCTCCATTGCACTGACTCGCACAAGGTTCGCGTCTGTGTTAGACACAGCGCGTCCATCTCCCTTGCAACTCTATCTGTAACCGCGTCCTTCGACTCGTACAAGGACCGATCGGTGTGTTCGCCTCGAACACGCAAGGGACCTTTAACATTGAAATCTCAATCACGTCTGTTCGCATAGACTCGTACAGGACTCGCACCGGTGCCAGGACACCGCGTCCGTCCCCTGTGGGTCTCCTACAACTACCTGGGGTGGTTCTTGGGGTCCCTCGATTCTAGATGCCCTAGACCTAGGTCTAGGCAAACTAAGATTGTGATATTCGACTGTGCTAAACTTATTTTGATAACATTTGATTTGTACATATGTTCCTGACCTCTAATCTCATAAAGAGATTAGTAGAAAGTGTTTATTAATAAATACATATATATTTGATATATATACCTGTGTGGTGTCTTTTCATTTGGTGATTCAAGAGATTGTGTGGTAAAACAAGCTGCTTTACATTCCTTCAAGACTTAGCCTGAAGGCTGCTCTCCACAGCTACCACTAGGATAGCTTTCTATAAAGGTTGTCTTAAACCTATCTACCATAAGAGTCGAATTGTTCTGGTGCAAGGTGTCCACTTTAATTAGTGAACAGCATATACCAGGCCAACTTCTCACATTGGATGACGAATAAGTTGTGCCGTTATGGACACAAGATCTTTTTGGGGCGAGTAGGCCTCCCTTATTATTTGAGGCGCTTAGTCCTCCTTCAGTTCGTGAGGTGCGTAAACCTCCCAATAAGTTTGAGGTGCTTGGACCTCCCAGAGTGCTCTCTCTTTCCAAATTGTTGCTTTTCCTTAATCTTTTACCCCCACATTTATTAAGTTCATCAATGTGCCCTCCGTGGAGAGCAGTGGGGTTAGAAGGATCGGGAAGGGATCTCTTACCAGCAACAATTTTACTTATAGTCTCCCTCATACAAGATTGCATCTCTTTTTGGATAATTTTCTTAATAAGCTCCTCATTAGTATTAGGAGCGGGGGCCTGGGTCTGAGAGTCGTCAGATTCCACATCAGACATATTAGATACCTGGACAAAAACCAAGAGTTAGGTTAAAACAATGAAAAAGGTCACCAAGCCCAAGGTATATAGGTATGGGGTTAAAAGGCCAAGTAAGGTCTAAAGGATATCCTTTTTTTTTTTTATATATATATATTTCCTATTACAACAATATGCCCGGAGGAATCAGGGATTGGAAATTGAGCCAGAAAAACGATATGCAAATGGGGCCAGAGAAGGTAGACCGATCGTCCTTTCAACCGTCTCGAAGGTGAACAGGTGTTGGGCAAAAACGCTGCTAAGCAACGGCGGAGAAGCGCATGTAGTGCGTTGCCAAGGGTCTTTCCTCTAATACGAGGAGGCCCCTGGTGTCGGTGACGTAACACGCTCTCCCCCTTTTTTTTTTGTGTTTATTGAGCGTGGAAGCCTAAGGGGAGGGAAAGGAAACCGGTGGGTGCCGGAAACGATGTAGGCTCGGCGCGAACCGCACTCCGTAAATTGGAGATGCGAGGGAGGATCGCATCGTCCAGAGTTCTTACTCCCGAAGCGAGTCGGCGGAGAAGAAAGTGATATGTGCCTCTTTACATCAGTGCATACCTACTGCTTCAGTATAGACATGTTATTCTCACTATTTACCTAAAAGCAAGCATGTATGTGTCTGTACCTTTTCCTAGTGGCATCATATGTAAAAGAAACTTACAAATGCATGTATAACAGTGTTGTATACCTCTACCATCTTTATAGACATAACACGTGTGCGAATACATGTGCAAGAAGACACATACTTGAGTCATAACATTATAAAGTCCCTTAAACTTGACACACTGCACTTTCCATTTCAAAGAGACACCTAAAATTATGCGGCATATTTGAAGTGTTCTTTTCCATAGACTAATACGAGCTATCCTAATCACTAATCCTTCTACGAACAAGTCTTAAATCTTACTTTTGTGCTGCAGCTTCACTATTTAACAACTACTGAGAGTATTGGGCCTAGCCAAATACAAAGCAGCAAGTTTTTCATAGTGTCTGTTAAAAGTCTCGCTATACTCCTAAAACCATACATGCATTTGTCTGTACCTTTTCCTAGTGGCATCATATATAAAAGAAACATACAAATAGATGTATACCTATGTTTTTTACATCTAACATCTTCAGATGCATAACATGTGTGAGAATATATGTGCAAGTAGAGAGATACCTGAGCCATAAGACCATAAAGTCCCTGAAATCTGACAAACTGCACTTCACATTGCAAGGAGACACCCAAATTTCTAAGATGTACTTGGACTGCTCTTTTACATAGACTGATACAAGGTAACCTAATCACTAATACCTCTACCAACATGTCTTAAACCTCAGATTTGTGGCATAGCTTCACTATTGACCAAGTACTAACAGTGTTGGGCCTAGCCAAATAGAAAGCAGTAAGGTTTTGAATATGTCTGTTATAAGTCTCACTATATTCCAATAAGCAAACATGCATGTGTCTGTACTTTGTCCTAGTGGCATCAAATATAAAACAAATATACAAATAATTCTATACCTGACAACTACCTGACAGAGTCTATGACTCCAAGACTAATGTCTGGATAATAACATCAGTGCATGGGTAGTAGCTGAGTAAAAGAATAACTGAAAGAATGATGCCTACCTCATTGAATGAGTACATGGGTACTGTGTAGGATAATGGTTTAGTGCAATAGTACTGCTTCACTAATTGTGTGAGTATATTGTTGTATTCCTCTTAGCGTATCCATAAACGGGCTTTCCAGTATCATGTCCTTATATAGGCACAATTCGCCCTGCCCTTATAAAGGCATAAAATTCCAGCCCTTATTTAGGCATTAAACCATGCACTCCAAATACAGGCATGGTCTCTGACATCCGTCCACCCTAACGTCACAACGAGTTCATGAAGAACAGACCCTTAGGCTGCGGGAGTTTCCCTAGTCCAGGACTATTGATTTCTTCAAGGATTCATATATTATGCATGAACCATTATTCCTTAGGGGGTTCATTCATGACGTCTTTCGCTGTCCAACTCACGTCAATACTAACATTCTTAGGTGCTCTCAGGTATAAATATACCTTCCCTAGCCCCTGTAAACCAGAGGAGACCTCGACTTCAGAGGAGCCCGTTTCCCGGCCTGATGCACTGAGAGGACGCTGCCTTCCCTGCACGCAGAGAGCCCAGCTTCCAGCTTGCGGGGTGTTGGAGTTCGATTCTGGCAAAGAGATTCCTACCTCTCTCATTCTTCAGGTATGGAGCTGACTAGAACCTAGAGGGACTCTTGGCATACTAGGCGTACTAGACTTAACATACTCTTAGTATACCGTAGTAAGGAATACTTCACCTACTTCTTCCCTCTTCCTACACCTAGGTTAGGTTAGGTACATTGGGGTAGAACTAGCTTAGCAACGCATCGTATGAGTACTCGCATTTTTAGTCTGTGTTATTTATGTAAATGCATATGTACTATCGCAGTATTATTTATTTCTACTGCTCACCCTGTACATTATTTATCTCGCATACTGTCTTGTGATCGTAACAGCACATTTTACTTACACCAGAAACAAGACTGTTCAATAAATCCTTTATTGAAACGCCCATCTATTTCTTTCTGTGTAACTTGGAGAAAACTAAGCATGCACGACTGAGCTGAGTGAAATAGTTATCTATTGTTTCCACGACTCTGGGACACGTTCTGATTCTAAAGGGAAACACAGTGGTCATGTTTTGCGGCTGCCAGAAACTACTCCCTTCTTGTTGTCAAGGAGTTTCTAGTGGCCTCTGAGCTAGCTGGCACAAGTAATTAAGTTTAATATACTCGACAGGGACATACTGACCTTAGTCCTATGTCAAACCTATAGGATATATTATTCCAATGCGCAGAGCCTATTAGGGAAATAGGAGCTACACTACATGGCGCCCAACGGTTTGGTAAGGTGGTAATTCAACGTTAGATACTGAGTAACTCAGCCGTGCTTTTTCTCTCAAGACCCCTACCCATATACTCCAAAAGACGTCTGGAGTGGGCAGGGTTAAGTATCCACCACGGCTACATAGGGCAGTACCCTATATATTAGCTGTTTGGTTTGCTCAACGTTGAAGGATACAGTGTTCCACAATATTGTGCACCTTATCTTTGTTTCCTGAAACTTGTTCTACATTTTGCAAAAACAAAATGACTGAAGACGCCGAAGACGGTGTAGCTGTGGCTGATCCAGCCCTAGCAGCAGTTTTTAACTTTACCGGTTTAAATGAAACCGAGCAGGGTGTTATACACATCCATCAAAATTTAAGAAGAGCCATCACTCTAAAACTTATAAAACATGGCCTACCACCAAGAGGCGGTAGAGCAGTTTTCGTGATAGAGGCACATGAATCCTTTCAGACAGAGGTATTCTATTCATGGGTAATATTTCCTGAATCCAATCCAGTAACACACATGTTTCACTTCTACAAAGAAGATGAACAACCAGAGGAATACATTCCTTTCGAGGATATAGAAATTCCATTAACATACCAGGAGCATCAGCTCTGGTTTAAAGGCGCCCTAAAACATCACAAAAACATTACTAGGCTCGGTCCACGAGGTAGACCAGGAGCAACATGGCCGATTCTAGCCGGCTACACACCTCATCCAGACATTGAAGAGATGTCAGATGAGGAGTTACTTACTCAACTTACAGAGTTAATAAAAATCTACAGACAATTGGTCCAATATGTCATGCGGACTTTTACAGTCCGACCACCATTGACATATCCAAATCCAACTCCCCAACAGGGGAATACACTAAAAATTTCACCACAGACTCTATACGCAGTCGTGGGTAAAACGTGAGCAAATTCCATTTTGGATAGCTCAAAAAATTACTCAAATCGAAGCAGTATTTCCAAATACTAGCCCGCATGAGAAACACAGAATCCTAACAATCAGTTTACCAATGGGGATCACACCACAACTGGAAGACTGCACCACTTGGGGCTCAGTCTTTTCTGCCATCTATACTAAAACACATGGTATTCCATCAATTGCGGTAATACCTGATGTCCTAAAACAAATTCAAAACGAATATGGGGCAGAGCCTGCTCTAAATTTAGGTATGAAATTACTGAAAAATTTCGACCAGGTCTCAACAATAATATGATCTAATATTAAAGGGGAGGCAGCAGCAGTGGCGATCCACCAAAAATTGAGGGAATTCGAAGTTACAGAACATCAAACTGAGCTACCCAGAATTATAGAACAATCTTATGGAGAATTAGGCAGAGATAGTTTGGGTGGAAGACCAGTGAAGCCGAATCTATCTGAAAGTCCTGAGAAGGACTCAATAAAACAAACTCCTACATCTTCTAAAAAGAAGTGGGAGTCTACTAAACAAAAATCAAACGAGAAACGTTCTCAATCCCGAGGTAGGTCTCCTCAAAAGGAGCCCTCTGAAAGGAGGTATAACCTCAGGAATAGGGATAATTTGAGAAAACCTGATAGGTATCAAGATACTGATACACGTTCCTCTCGTCCCTTTCAGATCTCATCACAGACTTCGGAAAGAAGAGGACGATCAGAACATAAAGAAGAACGCGTGAAATCGAAAGACGACAAACACGCACCAAAAAATAAAACAAAATCTCAAATCTCCAAAAGAAGGTAGCAGGTCTGAAGATCAGACATGCCGAGAATACTGAGAACACAACTCAAGAACGGAGAATGGGCTCAGACAATGCTGGACAGTGCAGCAGAAGTCACAATAGTTCGCCAGAACCTGAAGGAACTTCTGGAGATAGTGGACTTGAATGAGTACATCACAGTTGAGACTGTAGACACCAGGGTTAGTACTCCACAAAAGTTATATGAAATAACACTCCGGATGGAGGGAGACAAACCTAGACAGGTGAAAGCACTTTTTTGGGAAAGACTATCAAGAGGCTATGACATACTTCTAGCAGAAAAAGACTGGCCACCACAATTTGTCAGGGAGTGCCCACACGGCGAGGACATTATTATGCCTGCCTTCTCCAACCATATTCCAATTCACCTAAAATATACATATGCCAGGAAATGGGCAGTAGCCCAGGCCCCAGCATTATATAAAAATCATGTAGGATGGGATGAGGACTCACCTCATCATAAAATACATCTGAAACATGAACCAACTGCACAACGGCAGTACCCAATAAAGCAAGAAGCTAAAAAACAGGTCAGGGAGATCTTAGATCAACTTGAATACCAAGGGGTGATTGAAACATTCACCTCCTCAATGAACAATCCTTTGTTTCCTGTCTCCAAACCAGACAATACATATCGTCTAGTTTTGGATTACAGACATTTAAACACTTGTTCTAAAACTTTTGCAGTGCAAAATGCACATAGCACAGCATTAATGAATAACATTGTGCGTAAAAAATATAAAACAACATTAGATATCTCAAATGGTTTCTTTTGTCAAAACATAGCACCTGAAAGCAGGTACTTAACAGCATTCTCCATAATGGGGACCCAGCGTCACTTTTGTCGACTCCCACAAGGGTTCAAGAACAGCCCAGGTTTATTCTCAGCGAGGGTAACGGAGTTACTACAAATTTATGACAATGAGGCATTGTCCTATGTCGATGACATATATCTGACAGACGATGACCTGGAAAAACACTTGAACAGGGTGAGCACCATTATACTGGGTTTCGCCTCTGAGGGCTACAAGTTCAACTTTAAAAAGTCCAGAATTGCCCATCTCAATGTCCTATTTTTAGGATATGAGCTTTCAAGTGAAGGCAAGAGCTTGGCAGCTAACTTTTTAGAAAAGTGTGCGCTGCTCCAACCTCCAAAAACGCTAAAAAATGTACAATCCATCCTGGGTTTCCTAAATTTTGGAAGAACATACATACTAAATTACGCAGAAAGGGTTAAACTTCTCTACGCATTAATCAAACCTGATTTTTCAATCAAAAACTGGACACAGGAACACACAGAAATTTTGCGTTCACTCCAGGCTAACATGTTAGCAACAAATCACTTACAAACACGCGTAAGTCAACGCAATTTGGTGATCCGAATAATTTCGGGTCAATGTGGATTCACCTACTTAACCTTCAATGAGGGTGAGAAAATACCAATAGCATACAAATCTCATTTGTACACACAAGCGGAAATGCGCTTCAGTTCAACTGAAAAAATTCTAACAGCAGTTCAAACCGCTGTAGCAAAAGAAAGAGCCTTAGCCCAAGGGAAACGCATTATTGTCGTAACCCCAGTACCGGCTTTAGAAGCGGTCACAAAAGCAAGCATTGCAAATGCTAAAGCATTACATCCAAGATGGATACAATGGGTTAATTCTCTTGCTGCAACAGATGTTGAATATGTTTTTGATCCAGATTTAAAAACACAAGCATTCCTACAATATGAACAAGAATGTCCTCTGCCTACTGAAATTCTGCCTCTTGATCAGTACGAATTTATAATTTACACTGACGGATCCGCACAACCCGCAATAGGGAGTAAGCAAGCTTACAGTGCAGCGTGTGCAATCGTTAAAGGTCGCATGCGAGATGGCATCTTCAGACCTATGGTCACAAAAACACAATCTCTAGGGGATTGTACAGCTCAGCGAGCTGAACTACAAGCATTCAAACTGGCACTTGAAAGTACAGATCGAGAATTCCCCACACTAATAGTGTGCGATTCCTTTTACTGTGTTCAGTCGTATAATGACTATATACAAAACTGGCTTGAAAATGGTTTCAAAGATGCGAAAGGTGGCACAATAAAGCATCAAATTGCTTTGGGAACAAGTAGTTCAGTTGAAAAACGAACTACCAAAGGCTCACGTGATCCACACACTGAGTCATCAACGTGATGGCGTTCACGTTGCAGGGAATTCATTGGCTGACGAAGCCGCAAAGGGGGCTGTGCAAACGGCTTCCGTAGCTGCGATCACTCGTTCAAAAACAAAAATAGACGGTGAGATAATGTTGGCTGTCAATGCATCAAGCAAAGGCAGCAGTGCAGCGTTACCAAAAAGTTTCCACTCAAGTACTCTTATGTAATTGATGCGAACAACGTTCCTTTTGCTCGAATCCCTGGAGTGGGGGATAGGGTAATTCCAAACATGGAACGTAGAGCAGCCTTGATTTATGAAACGCATTTGGGGGAGGGTCTGTCACATCAAGGGATCTCTAAAACAATTTTGACTTTAAAAGAGATGTACTGGTGGCCTGGAATGAATACAGAAATTCACATATTCATCAACAACTGCTTAGACTGTAAATTACAGCGAGAGAGCCACCAGACAACATGCTGCGAATGCGGCAGCCCAGTACAGACACTACTGTTAGACAGCATTCGACTATCTACGCGCCTGCGTCCTACTGGACAAAGGCATTCCCGCAAATACTGAATCTAGGTTCCTATGGTTATGGCCTCAGCGCTCGCCTGACGCTCGAACTGTTACAAAAGATTTGCGAGTCTTTATCGGCACATACGCAATAGGCACGCTACATTCTGACCAGGGTCCTGCGTTTAGCTCAAGGGCTTACAAAGAAGCCATGGCCAGTCTGGGCGTTGCATTGCGGTACTCCTCTCCATTCCATCCTGAGGGAAATTCGGTTGTGGAAAGGAAAAACCGGGACATAAAGCAGTCTATAACAGCTAGGGTATTAGGTTCGGGTGATGGGTGGGTCAAACACCTTAGTGGGGTTCAACGTGCATTGAACAACCTGCCAAGAAGTTCTCTAGGGGGGTCACTCCATATGAGATCCTATTTGGGACAAGAATGTGGGTACCAGACCTTGAACACGTAGGCACAGTGGTGGAAAATAAACCATTTGATATCAAAGATCGTTTGGCTGTTTTACAGGACTTAAACAAATTAAGAACGAAACAAAGCAACGTACTCCTACAGCCAACCACCACTGGGGATCAACCGGCGGTCCCAGCAAGGCCTGTCTGGATTCCAAAAGTTGGGGATCTAGTCAGAGAAAAAATTGTGGTCAAGAAGGAATTTGGACCTTCTTACAGACAACCAGTACCTGTCCTAGCAGTTCAAGGAACAAGAACAGTACTTCTGCCGCCCCTTGCTGGAAGAAAGGAGAAAAGATTTGTGTCCATCGACCTCATCAAACCACAGTATGTGGCCAATACTAAATAGTAGGCCTCGTGGACTCCGACCTAGTAGCAGACACACTCCTCTCGCTACTATCCAAGAGGTTCAGACTGAAAGACTGATAACTATCGAGAATTCAGCTGTAACAGATGGAGGACTAAGCAACAACGCTATGGAACTCATCCCTCTTGAACACCAACTAACAGTTCGTCCAAATACACCTGTCTACACCAACGTAACAAGTGATGAACTGGTTCCAGTGATTTCTACAAATCCTGATGCAATTCCAACAATTGACAGAACTGCTTCTGGCTATTTCATTAACTTTGATACGACGCCAGTGTCATTGAAATTCAAGCAGCAAGTACAAGACTTTCTTCACTTTCTGAAAAAGACTTATTTGGTTTCTCCATGGATTGAACTCTGGATTACATCTGGACTTTTTGTTTTCCTGCTCTGGCTAGCTTTGGTTACAACTGTAAGCGTGCTTATAAGTGGCAGATACATCCATGTGAACACTGAAGGAAAAGACGTAAACGTACTTTTGAAACCTCATAAATCTTCCCATCGTGAAGCAAGAGACTTATCATCAGTGAACATCACAGCTGTTCCTATACAGGATGGTATAGTGTGGGACAAAACAGATTATGATATCTTCGGCCCGAATGAACAATTGAACATTCCACATTTGTTTAAAATTTCACTAAGTGATCTAATTACGTCCAGTACCTATTCAGATGATTGGGACTTTGAGACTGTAAACGACATAATGTTTGACCTGGAAAAATCTGCTGCATTTTCTAAACATGAATATTTAGAGGGTTCATCAGACTATGAACAAATGTATTGTTTTAATCACTATGGTCATCATTATTTGCATAAATCTGCATATCCAAGAAATGTGTTTATGTTTAACCAATGGGAACATTGTCCTACACCACCTAAAGGTAGTTCAAAAACATTTGCTAATAAGTTTCCATATTTTTCAGGATACAATACATCTGAACCAGAAATGTTTTACTATAAAAATGTAAACAAGACAGGGCTGAAAATTATGTTAACAAATACAAAACAGATTTATTCTGCGTTTTTTAATGCCCAACTGTCTAGACAGGGTTTCGACTTTTGGAAAGACACAATTGACACAAAAACTGTGTGGGGTACTAAAGATTGGCAAGTGCAGGGGATAGAAGCTTTATTTAGAGCCTGCATCATCCCAGAACAAATAATGTTTTTGAATGAAACTATCCAACAAACATCTTGTCTTGGATTAGCCAAGATAAAAGAGATGAACACACCTTCTGTACCAACACCTGCCAGTGAAAATAATACAAAGGCAGTGGTGACAGTTGACAATATACTACATCTCAACAGATCTAATCCTACTTGGAAAAAATGGTTGATCTGGCCCACAGACACGAATAACTGTCAGGAAAGATTCCTGAATAAAACTCAGGGCTTTACTATTCATAGGCCAGACCCAAGATACGTCCAAAGACAACATCCGGGGGTAGTAACAACATACAGTGTAGGTAAATTATGCCTCGATTGGCTGCATAAGTCTACACTACAGGATGTGAAACAACACTTAACCTTACTTAAAAAGGACGCAGACCTTAGGGAATTCTTGCTTGGACCAAGAAAACCGCGTCAAAAACGTTTCATATATGCCGGCATTTATGCTGCTTATAATGAAGCTTGGAAGGTATCACAGATAGAGGCTGCAGAACGAATACGTGAACTTGATCGTATTAATTTAGAGAAAACACTCTCTGTGGTCGACAATGGGTTAACAACTTTGTCCTCCAGAATATATTCATTGGATGGCATTGTATCCTCTGCTATCGACATTCTAGAACAAGATTTGGCGATGTTACAACAAGGCCAATCTCAATTACGTTCTATTATGTTATTAAGCTGGACGCTGCAATCTTTGCGAGCTGGCTATGTGCCTTGGCGTTTCATCAACACAACGGCTCTGTTTGCAGAATACAATCTCACTGATAAACAGATCGAACTGGCACAAAGAGGAGCAAAGTATACAGTGCTGAGCATTGAAAAACTGGAAAAATTACCATTCACTGTGGCAGAAAAACCAGCTACAGAATGGCTTATTCATGGCAAAATAACATTACCTGTGAGTACTTTTCAGTTTCAGTATTGCCTCAGACAAATGCAAGCAGGCAAATATGAAAGGTTGGGTAAGGAATACATTAAGACATCTTGGGATTTACCGTATACATATAGATGTTGGAGTGGGGATCGTGAAGTGTTTTTGAGCGGTTCAAACTGTAAACTTGCACTGAGTGGTTCACTTATATGTCAAGACATTTCCTTGCACGGGGCTTGTAATGGTTCAGTGGAAAATTTGTCTTGCCATCAGCAGGGTACTCCAGCTGCTGTGATTAATCCAACGTTTGGACAACTTTCTAATGGGAGTTACCTCATGTTGAATGATCAGAGCTGCTGCGGAATGCTGCCAGGCATCCCATATCTAGTAACGGTCAACTCCAGGGTCACTTGCTGTATGCAAGTATTGTTTGCCCCAATAGACACAGTCAGGGAGTCGCCTCTATGGCCTTCGCTGAACGTCTCTTTTATAAGATTTGATACTTTAAGCAGAATGAAAGCCATGCTTTTACAGCAGACAGTGCCTTTGACCTCGGCCAAAGAAACCTATGATCTACAAGTAGCAAGGACTTCGGCTGAGATACAGACTTTAATACGTACAAACTGCCCTATACATTTCGTGGAAATGATATCACGTATCTTTAACATGTCTGATACAACCGGAATTGTACATGTATTTAAGAGCATCTGCTCAGGTCTGTTAGCACCTTTCCAGGCAATACTCGGAATCATCCCGAACTTTGCACATTCGGTGTTTGGTGGCATACCATTAATTCTAGCACTTGTTGCCGGGATTCTAGTTCTCTTCCTGCTATTGCGCTATGGCCAGCCTATTCGCAGACATCACTCCGAGCGAAATGGAGAAAGCTCTCCTTGAACGAAAGTGCCGTGAGCAAATAGTAAAGCTTTTGGGCATGACTCGTCTACGGGACCTTAATACAACTTGGTTCCTGTCGTTCAGACCAATCTGGCAAGATTGCATCTTACCTGTTCTACGATGCCTGCTATGCGGTGAAGAATGCGTGTTGGACACCTGTCTAACATTTCCATCAGCAACGCCAACGGATGTCGATACTCTGCTGGACCCGATAACGGCCCATGCTCTGTGTTGTCCCCAGAGGCTTCCTATCCTGCTGTCAGCATTCATTGAGATCTCACAGACGCTTCCGGCTGCTGCTGAGGTACGAGAAAGATCTACAGGCACACAGGTAACAACGGACGCGAACTTTGCTGCGGCAACCTATGCTGGAAGCAATGCTTCCCATCTCTGTGCAATTAATCTACTACACGAGGTGTTCCAACTGACACCAACAACAGTGGATGATGTTTTGTCTATTGAAATAGATGATCTCATGTTTACACCAGACCCGTGAACTGACTCTGATTCAGCATACAGTGTTCCAGAGATGCAGTGACAAATTTGGCCTTCATTTTTAAACAACTTGGAACTCTACCAAAATTGAACTTTTTCCCATTTTTTTTTTTTGAACGAAAATGGCACATCGATCTGCTTGAAGTAGAACTAGCCTTATAATACAGACTTCAAGGTACTTCCACGGACACTTAGTCATCTTGTGTGTCTAAAACAGTTCATTAATTTTCATGACATGAAATGACTTTGATTTTTGAGAAACTTATCGATCATTTTTTGTCACATGTAAATATTACTGCTTATTTCATTCCAATTGCATTTATTTTCGAACTTTATGCCTGTAATGAAAAGCAATGCTTCAAATGTACAGTACCTTTTGCATTCTAATAGGTTTTTTAAATGCCTTTTTTAAATGGTTTGATGAAAATTTTTAGAAATATGCGGTACTCCATTTGAATGTTTAGCATTTTAAATGTTTAGCATTTTAGTATTATCGTACACACGAAAGAGGAGTGGGTGTTGTATTCCTCTTAGGGTATCCATAAACGGGCTTTCCAGTATCATGTCCTTATATAGGCACAATTCGCCCTGCCCTTATATAGGCATAAAATCCCAGCCCTTATTTAGGCATTAAACCATGCACTCCAAATACAGGCATGGTCTCTGACATCCGTCCACCCTAACGTCACAACGAGTTCATGAAGAACAGACCCTTAGGCTGCGGGAGTTTCCCTAGTCCAGGACTATTGATTTCTTCAAGGACTCATATATTATGCATGAACCATTATTCCTTAGGGGGTTCATTCATGACGTCTTTCGCTGTCCAACTCACGTCAATACTAACATTCTTAGGTGCTCTCAGGTATAAATATACCTTCCCTAGCCCCTGTAAACCAGAGGAGACCTCGACTTCAGAGGAGCCCGTTTCCCGGCCTGACGCACTGAGAGGACGCTGCCTTCCCTGCACGCAGAGAGCCCAGCTTCCAGCTTCCAGTGATCTGACTTCCCTTGCGGGGTGTTGGAGTTCGAGTCTGGCAAAGAGATTCCTACCTCTCTCATTCTTCAGGTATGGAGCTGACTAGAACCTAGAGGGACTCTTGGCATACTAGGCGTACTAGACTTAACATACTCTTAGTATACCGTAGTAAGGAATACTTCACCTACTTCTTCCCTCTTCCTACACCTAGGTTAGGTTAGGTACATTGGGGTAGAACTAGCTTAGCAACGCATCGTATGAGTACTCGCATTTTTAGTCTGTGTTATTTATGTAAATGCATATGTACTAAAAGATAATGCTATCGCAGTATTATTTATTTCTACTGCTCACCCTGTACATTATTTATCTCGCATACTGTCTTGTGATCGTAACAGCACATTTTACTTACACCAGAAACAAGACTGTTCAATAAATCCTTTATTGAAACGCCCATCTATTTCTTTCTGTGTAACTTGGAGAAAACTAAGCATGCACGACTGAGCTGAGTGAAATAGTTATCTATTGTTTCCACGACTCTGGGACACGTTCTGATTCTAAAGGGAAACACAGTGGTCATGTTTTGCGGCTGCCAGAAACTACTCCCTTCTTGTTGTCAAGGAGTTTCTAGTGGCCTCTGAGCTAGCTGGCACAAGTAATTAAGTTTAATATACTCGATAGGGACATACTGACCTTAGTCCTATGTCAAACCTATAGGATATATTATTCCAATGCGCAGAGCCTATTAGGGAAATAGGAGCTACACTACATGGCGCCCAACGGTTTGGTAAGGTGGTAATTCAACGTTAGATACTGAGTAACTCAGCCGTGCTTTTTCTCTCAAGACCCCTACCCATATACTCCAAAAGACGTCTGGAGTGGGCAGGGTTAAGTATCCACCACGGCTACATAGGGCAGTACCCTATATATTAGCTGTTTGGTTTGCTCAACGTTGAAGGATACAGTGTTCCACAATATTGTGCACCTTATCTTTGTTTCCTTGAAACTTGTTCTACATTTTGCAAAAAACAAAATGACTGAAGACGCCGAAGACGGTGTAGCTGTGGCTGATCCAGCCCTAGCAGCAGTTTTTAACTTTACCGGTTTAAATGAAACCGAGCAGGGTGTTATACACATCCATCAAAATTTAAGAAGAGCCATCACTCTAAAACTTATAAAACATGGCCTACCACCAAGAGGCGGAAGAGCAGTTTTCGTGATAGAGGCACATGAATCCTTTCAGACAGAGGTATTCTATTCATGGGTAATATTTCCTGAATCCAATCCAGTAACACACATGTTTCACTTCTACAAAGAAGATGAACAACCAGAGGAATACATTCCTTTCGAGGATATAGAAATTCCATTAACATACCAGGAGCATCAGCTCTGGTTTAAAGGCGCCCTAAAACATCACAAAAACATTACTAGGCTCGGTCCACGAGGTAGACCAGGAGCAACATGGCCGATTCTAGCCGGCTACACACCTCATCCAGACATTGAAGAGATGTCAGATGAGGAGTTACTTACTCAACTTACAGAGTTAATAAAAATCTACAGACAATTGGTCCAATATGTCATGCAGACTTTTACAGTCCGACCACCATTGACATATCCAAATCCAACTCCCCAACAGGGGAATACACTAAAAATTTCACCACAGACTCTATACGCAGTCGTGGGTAAAACGTGAGCAAATTCCATTTTGGATAGCTCAAAAAATTACTCAAATCGAAGCAGTATTTCCAAATACTAGCCCGCATGAGAAACACAGAATCCTAACAATCAGTTTACCAATGGGGATCACACCACAACTGGAAGACTGCACCACTTGGGGCTCAGTCTTTTCTGCCATCTATACTAAAACACATGGTATTCCATCAATTGCGGTAATACCTGATGTCCTAAAACAAATTCAAAACGAATATGGGGCAGAGCCTGCTCTAAATTTAGGTATGAAATTACTGAAAAATTTCGACCAGGTCTCAACAATAATATTATCTAATATTAAAGGGGAGGCAGCAGCAGTGGCGATCCACCAAAAATTGAGGGAATTCGATGTTACAGAACATCAAACTGAGCTACCCAGAATTATAGAACAATCTTATGGAGAATTAGGCAGAGATAGTTTGGGTGGAAGACCAGTGAAGCCGAATCTATCTGAAAGTCCTGAGAAGGACTCAATAAAACAAACTCCTACATCTTCTAAAAAGAAGTGGGAGTCTACTAAACAAAAATCAAACGAGAAACGTTCTTAATCCCGAGGTAGGTCTCCTCAAAAGGAGCCCTCTGAAAGGAGATATAACCTCAGGAATAGGGATAATTTGAGAAAACCTGATAGGTATCAAGATACTGATACACGTTCCTCTCGTCCCTTTCAGATCTCATCACAGACTTCGGAAAGAAGAGGATGATCAGAACATAAAGAAGAATGCGTGAAATTGAAAGACGACAAACACGCACCAAAAAATAAAACAAAATCTCAAATCTCCAAAAAGAAGGTAGCAGGTCTGAAGATCAGACATGCCGAGAATACTGAGAACACAACTCAAGAACGGAGAATGGGCTCAGACAATGCTGGACAGTGCAGCAGAAGTCACAATAGTTCGCCAGAACCTGAAGGAACTTCTGGAGATAGTGGACTTGAATGAGTACATCACAGTTGAGACTGTAGACACCAGGGTTAGTACTCCACAAAAGTTATATGAAATAACACTCCGGATGGAGGGATACAAACCTAGACAGGTGAAAGCACTTTTTTGGGAAAGACTATCAAGAGGCTATGACATACTTCTAGCAGAAAAAGACTGGCCACCACAATTTGTCAGGGAGTGCCCACACGGCGAGGACATTATTATGCCTGCCTTCTCCAACCATATTCCAATTCACCTAAAATATACATATGCCAGGAAATGGGCAGTAGCCCAGGCCCCAGCATTATATAAAAATCATGTAGGATGGGATGAGGACTCACCTCATCATAAAATACATCTGAAACATGAACCAACTGCACAACGGCAGTACCCAATAAAGCAAGAAGCTAAAAAACAGGTCAGGGAGATCTTAGATCAACTTGAATACCAAGGGGTGATTGAAACATGCACCTCCTCAATGAACAATCCTTTGTTTCCTGTCTCCAAACCAGACAATACATATTGTCTAGTTTTGGATTACAGACATTTAAACACTTGTTCTAAAACTTTTGCAGTGCAAAATGCACATAGCACAGCATTAATGAATAACATTGTGCGTAAAAAATATAAAACAACATTAGATATCTCAAATGGTTTCTTTTGTCAAAACATAGCACCTGAAAGCAGGTACTTAACAGCATTCTCCATAATGGGGACCCAGCGTCACTTTTGTCGACTCCCACAAGGGTTCAAGAACAGCCCAGGTTTATTCTCAGCGAGGGTAACGGAGTTACTACAAATGTATGACAATGAGGCATTGTCCTATGTCGATGACATATATCTGACAGACGATGACCTGGAAAAACACTTGAACAGGGTGAGCACCATTATACTGGGTTTCGCCTCTGAGGGCTACAAGTTCAACTTTAAAAAGTCCAGAATTGCCCATCTCAATGTCCTATTTTTAGGATATGAGCTTTCAAGTGAAGGCAAGAGCTTGGCAGCTAACTTTTTAGAAAAGTGTGCGCTGCTCCAACCTCCAAAAACGCTAAAAAATGTACAATCCATCCTGGGTTTCCTAAATTTTGGAAGAACATACATACTAAATTACGCAGAAAGGGTTAAACTTCTCTACGCATTAATCAAACCTGATTTTTCAATCAAAAACTGGACACAGGAACACACAGAAATTTTGCGTTCACTCCAGGCTAACATGTTAGCAACAAATCACTTACAAACACGCGTAAGTCAACGCAATTTGGTGATCCGAATAATTTCGGGTCAATGTGGATTTACCTACTTAACCTTCAATGAGGGTGAGAAAATACCAATAGCATACAAATCTCATTTGTACACACAAGCGGAAATGCACTTCAGTTCAACTGAAAAAATTCTAACAGCAGTTCAAACCGCTGTAGCAAAAGAAAGAGCCTTAGCCCAAGGGAAACGCATTATTGTCGTAACCCCAGTACCGGCTTTAGAAGCGGTCACAAAAGCAAGCATTCCAAATGCTAAAGCATTACATCCGAGATGGATACAATGGGTTAATTCTCTTGCTGCAACAGATGTTGAATATGTTTTTGATCCAGATTTAAAAACACAAGCATTCCTACAATATGAACAAGAATGTCCTCTGCCTACTGAAATTCTGCCTCTTGATCAGTACGAATTTATAATTTACACTGACGGATCTGCACAACCCGCAATAGGGAGTAAGCAAGCTTACAGTGCAGCGTGTGCAATCGTTAAAGGTCGCATGCGAGATGGCATCTTAAGACCTATGGTCACGAAAACACAATCTCTAGGGGATTGTACAGCTCAGCGAGCTGAACTACAAGCATTCAAACTGGCACTTGAAAGTACAGATCGAGAATTCCCCACACTAATAGTGTGCGATTCCTTTTACTGTGTTCAGTCGTATAATGACTATATACAAAACTGGCTTGAAAATGGTTTCAAAGATGCGAAAGGTGGCACAATAAAGCACAAATTGCTTTGGGAACAAGTAGTTCAGTTGAAAAATGAACTACCAAAGGCTCACGTGATCCACACACTGAGTCATCAACGTGATGGCGTTCACGTTGCAGGGAATTCATTGGCTGACGAAGCCGCAAAGGGGGCTGTGCAAACGGCTTCCGTAGCTGCGATCACTCGTTCAAAAACAAAAATAGGCGGTGAGATAATGTTGGCTGTCAATGCATCAAGCAAAGGCAGCAGTGCAGCGTTACCAAAAAAGTTTCCACTCAAGTACTCTTATGTAATTGATGCGAACAACGTTCCTTTTGCTCGAATCCCTGGAGTGGGGGATAGGGTAATTCCAAACATGGAACGTAGAGCAGCCTTGATTTATGAAACGCATTTGGGGGAGGGTCTGTCACATCAAGGGATCTCTAAAACAATTTTGACTTTAAAAGAGATGTACTGGTGCCCTGGGATGAATACAGAAATTCACATATTCATCAACAACTGCTTAGACTGTAAATTACAGCGAGAGAGCCACCAGACACCATGCTGTGAATGCGGCAGCCCAGTACAGACACCACTGTTAGACAGCATTCGACTATCTACGCGCCTGCGTCCTACTGGACAAAGGCATTCCCGCAAATACTGAATCTAGGTTCCTATGGTTATGGCCTCAGCGCTCGCCTGACGCTCGAACTGTTATAAAAGATATGCAAGTCTTTATCGGCACATACGCAATAGGCACGCTACAGTCTGACCAGGGTCCTGCGTTTAGCTCTAGGGCTTACAAAGAAGCCATGGCCAGTCTGGGCGTTGCATTGCGGTACTCCTCTCCATTCCATCCTGAGGGAAATTCGGTTGTGGAAAGGAAAAACCGGGACATAAAGCAGTCTATAACAGCTAGGGTATTAGGTTCGGGTGGATCAAACACCTTAGTGGGGTTCAACGTGCATTGAACAACCTGCCAAGAAGTTCTCTAGGGGGGTCACTCCATATGAGATCCTATTTGGAACAAGAATGTGGGTACCAGACCTTGAACACGTAGGCACAGTGGTGGAAAATAAACCATTTGATATCAAAGATCGTTTGGCTGTTTTACAGGACTTAAACAAATTAAGAACGAAACAAAGCAACGTACTCCTACAGCCAACCACCACTGGGGATCAACCGGCGGTCCCAGCAAGGCCTGTCTGGATTCCAAAAGTTGGGGATCTAGTCAGAGAAAAAATTGCGGTCAAGAAGGAATTTGGACCTTCTTACAGACAACCAGAACCTGTCCAAGCAGTTCAAGGAACAAGAACAGTACTTCTGCCGCCCCTTGCTGGAAGAAAGGAGAAAAGATTTGTGTCCATCGACCTCATCAAACCACAGTATGTGGCCAATACTAAATAGTAGGCCTCGTGGACTCCGACCTAGTAGCAGACACACTCCTCTCGCTACTATCCAAGAGGTTCAGACTGAAAGACTGATAACTATCGAGAATTCAGCTGTAACAGATGGAGGACTAAGCAACAACGCTATGGAACTCATCCCTCTTGAACACCAACTAACAGTTTGTCCAAATACACCTGTCTACACCAACGTAACAAGTGATGAACTGGTTCCAGTGATTTCTACAAATCCTGATGCAATTCCAACAATTGACAGAACTGCTTCTGGCTATTTCATTAACTTTGATACGACGCCAGTGTCATTGAAATTCAAGCAGCAAGTACAAGACTTTCTTCACTTTCTGAAAAAGACTTATTTGGTTTCTCCATGGATTGAACTCTGGATTACATCTGGACTTTTTGTTTTCCTGCTCTGGCTAGCTTTGGTTACAACTGTAAGTGTGTTTATAAGTGGCAGATACATCCATGTGAACACTGAAGGAAAAGACGTAAACGTACTTTTGAAACCTCATAAATCTTCCCATCGTGAAGCAAGAGACTTATCATCAGTGAACATCACAGCTGTTCCTATACAGGATGGTATAGTGTGGGACAAAACAGATTATGATATCTTCGGCCCGAATGAACAATTGAACATTCCACATTTGTTAAAAATTTCACTAAGTGATCTAATTACGTCCAGTACCTATTCAGATGATTGGGACTTTGAGACTGTAAACGACATAATGTTTGACCTGGAAAAATCTGCTGCATTTTCTAAACATGAATATTTAGAGGGTTCATCAGACTATGAACAAATGTATTGTTTTAATCACTATGGTCATCATTATTTGCATAAATCTGCATATCCAAGAAATGTGTTTATGTTTAACCAATGGGAACATTGTCCTACACCACCTAAAGGTAGTTCAAAAACATTTGCTAATAAGTTTCCATATTTTTCAGGATACAATACATCTGAACCAGAAATGTTTTACTATAAAAATGTAAACAAGACAGGGCTGAAAATTATGTTAACAAATACAAAACAGATTTATTCTGCGTTTTTTAATGCCCAACTGTCTAGACAGGGTTTCGACTTTTGGAAAGACACAATTGACACAAAAACTGTGTGGGGTACTAAAGATTGGCAAGTGCAGGGGATAGAAGCTTTATTTAGAGCCTGCATCATCCCAGAACAAATAATGTTTTTGAATGAAACTATCCAACAAACATCTTGTCTTGGATTAGCCAAGATAAAAGAGATGAACACACCTTCTGTACCAACACCTGCCAGTGAAAATAATACAAAGGCAGTGGTGACAGTTGACAATATACTACATCTCAACAGACCTAATCCTACTTGGAAAAAATGGTTGATCTGGCCCACAGACACGAATAACTGTCAGGAAAGATTCCTGAATAAAACTCAGGGCTTTACTATTCATAGGCCGGACCCAAGATACGTCCAAAGACAACATCCGGGGGTAGTAACAACATACAGTGTAGGTAAATTATGCCTCTATTGGCTGCATAAGTCTACACTACAGGATGTGAAACAACACTTAACCTTACTTAAAAAGGACGCAGACCTTAGGGAATTCTTGCTTGGACCAAGAAAACCGCGTCAAAAACGTTTCATATATGCCGGCATTTATGCTGCTTATAATGAAGCTTGGAAGGTATCACAGATAGAGGCTGCAGAACGAATACGTGAACTTGATCGTATTAATTTAGAGAAAATACTCTCTGTGGTCGACAATGGGTTAGCAACTTTGTCCTCCAGAATATATTCATTGGATGGCATTGTATCCTCTGCTATCGACATTCTAGAACAAGATTTGGCGATGTTACAACAAGGCCAATCTCAATTACGTTCTATTATGTTATTAAGCTGGACGCTGCAATCTTTGCGAGCTGGCTATGTGCCTTGGCGTTTCATCAACACAACGGCTCTGTTTGCAGAATACAATCTCACTGATAAACAGATCGAACTGGCACAAAGAGGAGCAAAGTATACAGTGCTGAGCTTTGAAAAACTGGAAAAATTACCATTCACTGTGGCAGAAAAACCAGCTACAGAATGGCTTATTCATGGCAAAATATGATTACCTGTGAGTACTTTTCAGTTTCAGTATTGCCTCAGACAAATGCAAGCAGGCAAATATGAAAGGTTGGGTAAGGAATACATTAAGACATCTTGGGATTTACCGTATACATATAGATGTTGGAGTGGGGATCGTGAAGTGTTTTTGAGCGGTTCAAACTGTAAACTTGCACTGAGTGGTTCACTTATATGTCAAGACATTTCCTTGCACGGGGCTTGTAATGGTTCAGTGGAAAATTTGTCTTGCCATCAGCAGGGTACTCCAGCTGCTGTGATTAATCCAATGTTTGGACAACTTTCTAATGGGAGTTACCTCATGTTGAATGATCAGAGCTGCTGCGGAATGCTGCCAGGCATCCCATATCTAGTAACGGTCAACTCCAGGGTCACTTGCTGTATGCAAGTATTGTTTGCCCCAATAGACACAGTCAGGGAGTCGCCTCTATGGCCTTCGCTGAACGTCTCTTTTATAAGATTTGATACTTTAAGCAGAATGAAAGCCATGCTTTTACAGCAGACAGTGCCTTTGACCTCGGCCAAAGAAACCTATGATCTACAAGTAGCAAGGACTTCGGCTGAGATACAGACTTTAATACGTACAAACTGCCCTATACATTTCGTGGAAATGATATCACGTATCTTTAACATGTCTGATACAACCGGAATTGTACATGTATTTAAGAGCATCTGCTCAGGTCTGTTAGCACCTTTCCAGGCAAAACTCGGAATCATCCCGAACTTTGCACATTCGGTGTTTGGTGGCATACCAGTAATTCTAGCACTTGTTGCCGGGATTCTAGTTCTCTTCCTGCTATTGCGCTATGGCCAGCCTATTCGCAGACATCACTCCGAGCGAAATGGAGAAAGCTCTCCTTGAACGAAAGTGCCGTGAGCAAATAGTAAAGCTTTTTGGCATGACTCGTCTACGGGACCTTAATACAACTTGGTTCTTGTCGTTCAGACCAATCTGGCAAGATTGCATCTTACCTGTTCTACGATGCCTGCTATGCGGTGAAGAATGCGTGTTGGACACCTGTCTAACATTTCCATCAGCAACGCCAACGGATGTCGATACTCTGCTGGACCCGATAATGGCCCATGCTCTGTGTTGTCCCCAGATGCTTCCTATCCTGCTGTCAGCATTCATTGAGATCTCACAGACGCTTCCGGCTGCTGCTGAGGTACGAGAAAGATCTACAGGCACACAGGTAACAACGGACGCGAACTTTGCTGCGGCAACCTATGCTGGAAGCAATGCTTCCCATCTTTGTGCAATAAATCTACTACACGAGGTGTTCCAACTGACACCAACAACAGTGGATGATGTTTTGTCTATTGAAATAGATGATCTCATGTTTACACCAGACCCGTGAACTGACTCTGATTCAGCATACAGTGTTCCAGAGATGCAGTGACAAATTTGGCCTTCATTTTTAAACAACTTGGAACTCTACCAAAATTGAACTTTTTCCCATTCTTTTTTTTTTTTGAACGAAAATGGCACATCGATCTGCTTGAAGTAGAACTAGCCTTATAATACAGACTTCAAGGTACTTCCACGGACACTTAGTCATCTTGTGTGTCTAAAACAGTTCATTAATTTTCATGACATGAAATGACTTTGATTTTTGAGAAACTTATCGATCATTTTTTGTCACATGTAAATATTACTGCTTATTTCATTCCAATTGCATTTATTTTCGAACTTTATGCCTGTAATGAAAAGCAATGCTTCAAATGTACAGTACCTTTTGCATTCTAATAGGTTTTTTAAATGCCTTTTTTAAATGGTTTGATGAAAAATTTTAGAAATATGCGGTACTCCATTTGAATGTTTAGCATTTTAAATGTTTAGCATTTTAGTATTATCGTACACACGAAAGAGGAGTGGGTGTTGTATTCCTCTTAGGGTATCCATAAACGGGCTTTCCAGTATCATGTCCTTATATAGGCACAATTCGCCCTGCCCTTATATAGGCATAAAATCCCAGCCCTTATTTAGGCATTAAACCATGCACTCCAAATACAGGCATGGTCTCTGACATCCGTCCACCCTAACGTCACAACGAGTTCATGAAGAACAGACCCTTAGGCTGCGGGAGTTTCCCTAGTCCAGGACTATTGATTTCTTCAAGGACTCATATATTATGCGTGAACCATTATTCCTTAGGGGGTTCATTCATGACGTCTTTCGCTGTCCAACTCACGTCAATACTAACATTCTTAGGTGCTCTCAGGTATAAATATACCTTCCCTAGCCCCTGTAAACCAGAGGAGACCTCGACTTCAGAGGAGCCCGTTTCCCGACCTGACGCACTGAGAGGACGCTGCCTTCCCTGCACGCAGAGAGCCCAGCTTCCAGCTTCCAGTGATCTGACTTCCCTTGCGGGGTGTTGGAGTTCGAGTCTGGCAAAGAGATTCCTACCTCTCTCATTCTTCAGGTATGGAGCTGACTAGAACCTAGAGGGACTCTTGGCATACTAGGCGTACTAGACTTAACATACTCTTAGTATACCGTAGTAAGGAATACTTCACCTACTTCTTCCCTCTTCCTACACCTAGGTTAGGTTAGGTACATTGGGGTAGAACTAGCTTAGCAACGCATCGTATGAGTACTCGCATTTTTAGTCTGTGTTATTTATGTAAATGCATATGTACTATCGCAGTATTATTTATTTCTACTGCTCACCCTGTACATTATTTATCTCGCATACTGTCTTGTGATCGTAACAGCACATTTTACTTACACCAGAAACAAGACTGTTCAATAAATCCTTTATTGAAACGCCCATCTATTTCTTTCTGTGTAACTTGGAGAAAACTAAGCATGCACGACTGAGCTGAGTGAAATAGTTATCTATTGTTTCCACGACTCTGGGACACGTTCTGATTCTAAAGGGAAACACAGTGGTCATGTTTTGCGGCTGCCAGAAACTACTCCCTTCTTGTTGTCAAGGAGTTTCTAGTGGCCTCTGAGCTAGCTGGCACAAGTAATTAAGTTTAATATACTCGACAGGGACATACTGACCTTAGTCCTATATCAAACCTTTAGGATATATTATTCCAATGCGCAGAGCCTATTAGGGAAATAGGAGCTACACTACATGGAGCCCAACGGTTTGGTAAGGTGGTAATTCAACGTTAGATACTGAGTAACTCAGCCGTGCTTTTTCTCTCAAGACCCCTACCCATATACTCCAAAAGACGTCTGGAGTGGGCAGGGTTAAGTATCCACCACGGCTACATAGGGCAGTACCCTATATATTAGCTGTTTGGTTTGCTCAACGTTGAAGGATACAGTGTTCCACAATATTATGCACCTTATCTTTGTTTCCTTGAAACTTGTTCTACATTTTGCAAAAAACAAAATGACTGAAGACGCCGAAGACGGTGTAGCTGTGGCTGATCCAGCCCTAGCAGCAGTTTTTAACTTTACCGGTTTAAATGAAACCGAGGAGGGTGTTATACACATCCATCAAAATTTAAGAAGAGCCATCACTCTAAAACTTATAAAACATGGCCTACCACCAAGAGGCGGTAGAGCAGTTTTCGTGATAGAGGCACATGAATCCTTTCAGACAGAGGTATTCTATTCATGGGTAATATTTCCTGTATCCAATCCAGTAACACACATGTTTCACTTCTACAAAGAAGATGAACAACCAGAGGAATACATTCCTTTCGATGATATAGAAATTCCATTAACATACCAGGAGCATCAGCTCTGGTTTAAAGGCGCCCTAAAACATCACAAAAACATTACTAGGCTCGGTCCACTAGGTAGACCAGGAGCAACATGGCCGATTCTAGCCGGCTACACACCTCATCCAGACATTGAAGAGATGTCAGATGAGGAGTTACTTACTCAACTTACAGAGTTAATAAAAATCTACAGACAATTGGTCCAATATGTCATGCGGACTTTTACAGTCCGACCACCATTGACATATCCAAATCCAACTCCCCAACAGGGGAATACACTAAAAATTTCACCACAGACTCTATACGCAGTCATGGGTAAAACGTGAGCAAATTCCATTTTGGATAGCTCAAAAAATTACTCAAATCGAAGCAGTATTTCCAAATACTAGCCCGCATGAGAAACACAGAATCCTAACAATCAGTTTACCAATGGGGATCACACCACAACTGGAAGACTGCACCACTTGGGGCTCAGTCTTTTCTGCCATCTATACTAAAACACATGGTATTCCATCAATTGCGGTAATACCTGATGTCCTAAAACAAATTCAAAACGAATATGGGGCAGAGCCTGCTCTAAATTTAGGTATGAAATTACTGAAAAATTTCGACCAGGTCTCAACAATAATATTATCTAATATTAAAGGGGAGGCAGCAGCAGTGGCGATCCACCAAAAATTGAGGGAATTCGATGTTACAGAACATCAAACTGAGCTACCCAGAATTATAGAACAATCTTATGCAGAATTAGGCAGAGATAGTTTGGGTGGAAGACCAGTGAAGCCGAATCTATCTGAAAGTCCTGAGAAGGACTCAATAAAACAAACTCCTACATCTTCTAAAAAGAAGTGGGAGTCTACTAAACAAAAATCAAACGAGAAACGTTCTCAATCCCGAGGTAGGTCTCCTCAAAAGGAGCCCTCTGAAAGGAGGTATAACCTCAGGAATAGGGATAATTTGAGAAAACCTGATAGGTATCAAGATACTGATACACGTTCCTCTCGTCCCTTTCAGATCTCATCACAGACTTCGGAAAGAAGAGGACGATCAGAACATAAAGAAGAACGCGTGAAATCGAAAGACGACAAACACGCACCAAAAAATAAAACAAAATCTCAAATCTCCAAAAGAAGGTAGCAGGTCTGAAGATCAGACATGCCGAGAATACTGAGAACACAACTCAAGAACGGAGAATGGGCTCAGACAATGCTGGACAGTGCAGCAGAAGTCACAATAGTTCGCCAGAACCTGAAGGAACTTCTGGAGATAGTGGACTTGAATGAGTACATCACAGTTGAGACTGTAGACACCAGGGTTAGTACTCCACAAAAGTTATATGAAATAACACTCCGGATGGAGGGAGACAAACCTAGACAGGTGAAAGCACTTTTTTGGGAAAGACTATCAAGAGGCTATGACATACTTCTAGCAGAAAAAGACTGGCCACCACAATTTGTCAGGGAGTGCCCACACGGCGAGGACATTATTATGCCTGCCTTCTCCAACCATATTCCAATTCACCTAAAATATACATATGCCAGGAAATGGGCAGTAGCCCAGGCCCCAGCATTATATAAAAATCATGTAGGATGGGATGAGGACTCACCTCATCATAAAATACATCTGAAACATGAACCAACTGCACAACGGCAGTACCCAATAAAGCAAGAAGCTAAAAAACAGGTCAGGGAGATCTTAGATCAACTTGAATACCAAGGGGTGATTGAAACATGCACCTCCTCAATGAACAATCCTTTGTTTCCTGTCTCCAAACCAGACAATACATATCGTCTAGTTTTGGATTACAGACATTTAAACACTTGTTCTAAAACTTTTGCAGTGCAAAATGCACATAGCACAGCATTAATGAATAACATTGTGCGTAAAAAATATAAAACAACATTAGATATCTCAAATGGTTTCTTTTGTCAAAACATAGCACCTGAAAGCAGGTACTTAACAGCATTCTCCATAATGGGGACCCAGCGTCACTTTTGTCGACTCCCACAAGGGTTCAAGAACAGCCCAGGTTTATTCTCAGCGAGGGTAACGGAGTTACTACAAATTTATGACAATGAGGCATTGTCCTATGTCGATGACATATATCTGACAGACGATGACCTGGAAAAACACTTGAACAGGGTGAGCACCATTATACTGGGTTTCGCCTCTGAGGGCTACAAGTTCAACTTTAAAAAGTCCAGAATTGCCCATCTCAATGTCCTATTTTTAGGATATGAGCTTTCAAGTGAAGGCAAGAGCTTGGCAGCTAACTTTTTAGAAAAGTGTGCGCTGCTCCAACCTCCAAAAACGCTAAAAAATGTACAATCCATCCTGGGTTTCCTAAATTTTGGAAGAACATACATACTAAATTACGCAGAAAGGGTTAAACTTCTCTACGCATTAATCAAACCTGATTTTTCAATCAAAAACTGGACACAGGAACACACAGAAATTTTGCGTTCACTCCAGGCTAACATGTTAGCAACAAATCACTTACAAACACGCGTAAGTCAACGCAATTTGGTGATCCGAATAATTTCGGGTCAATGTGGATTTACCTACTTAACCTTCAATGAGGGTGAGAAAATACCAATAGCATACAAATCTCATTTGTACACACAAGCGGAAATGCGCTTCAGTTCAACTGAAAAAATTCTAACAGAAGTTCAAACCGCTGTAGCAAAAGAAAGAGCCTTAGCCCAAGGGAAACGCATTACTGTCGTAACCCCAGTACCGGCTTTAGAAGCGGTCACAAAAGCAAGCATTCCAAATGCTAAAGCATTACATCCGAGATGGGTACAATGGGTTAATTCTCTTGCTGCAACAGATGTTGAATATGTTTTTGATCCAGATTTAAAAACACAAGCATTCCTACAATATGAACAAGAATGTCCTCTGCCTACTGAAATTCTGCCTCTTGATCAGTACGAATTTATAATTTACACTGACGGATCCGCACAACCCGCAATAGGGAGTAAGCAAGCTTACAGTGCAGCGTGTGCAATCGTTAAAGGTCGCATGCGAGATGGCATCTTAAGACCTATGGTCACGAAAACACAATCTCTAGGGGATTGTACAGCTCAGCGAGCTGAACTACAAGCATTCAAACTGGCACTTGAAAGTACAGATCGAGAATTCCCCACACTAATAGTGTGCGATTCCTTTTACTGTGTTCAGTCGTATAATGACTATATACAAAACTGGCTTGAAAATGGTTTCAAAGATGCGAAAGGTGGCACAATAAAGCACAAATTGCTTTGGGAACAAGTAGTTCAGTTGAAAAACGAACTACCAAAGGCTCACTTGATCCACACACTGAGTCATCAACGTGATGGCGTTCACGTTGCAGGGAATTCATTGGCTGACGAAGCCGCAAAGGGGGCTGTGCAAACGGCTTCCGTAGCTGCGATCACTCGTTCAAAAACAAAAATAGACGGTGAGATAATGTTGGCTGTCAATGCATCAAGCAAAGGCAGCAGTGCAGCGTTACCAAAAAAGTTTCCACTCAAGTACTCTTATGTAATTGATGCGAACAACGTTCCTTTTGCTCGAATCCCTGGAGTGGGGGATAGGGTAATTCCAAACATGGAACGTAGAGCAGCCTTGATTTATGAAACGCATTTGGGGGAGGGTCTGTCACATCAAGGGATCTCTAAAACAATTTTGACTTTAAAAGAGATGTACTGGTGGCCTGGGATGAATACAGAAATTCACATATTCATCAACAACTGCTTAGACTGTAAATTACAGCGAGAGAGCCACCAGACACCATGCTGTGAATGCGGCAGCCCAGTACAGACACCACTGTTAGACAGCATTCGACTATCTACGCGCCTGCGTCCTACTGGACAAAGGCATTCCCGCAAATACTGAATCTAGGTTCCTATGGTTATGGCCTCAGCGCTCGCCTGACGCTTGAACTGTTATAAAAGATTTGCGAGTCTTTATCGGCACATACGCAATAGGCACGCTACATTCTGACCAGGGTCCTGCGTTTAGCTCTAGGGCTTACAAAGAAGCCATGGCCAGTCTGGGCGTTGCATTGCGGTACTCCTCTCCATTCCATCCTGAGGGAAATTCGGTTGTGGAAAGGAAAAACCGGGACATAAAGCAGTCTATAACAGCTAGGGTATTAGGTTCGGGTGATGGGTGGATCAAACACCTTAGTGGGGTTCAACGTGCATTGAACAACCTGCCAAGAAGTTCTCTAGGGGGGGTCACTCCATATGAGATCCTATTTGGAACAAGAATGTGGGTACCAGACCTTGAACACGTAGGCACAGTGGTGGAAAATAAACCATTTGATATCAAAGATCGTTTGGCTGTTTTACAGGACTTAAACAAATTAAGAACGAAACAAAGCAACGTACTCCTACAGCCAACCACCACTGGGGATCAACCGGCGGTCCCAGCAAGGCCTGTCTGGATTCCAAAAGTTGGGGATCTAGTCAGAGAAAAAATTGCGGTCAAGAAGGAATTTGGACCTTCTTACAGACAACCAGTACCTGTCCTAGCAGTTCAAGGAACAAGAACAGTACTTCTGCCGCCCCTTGCTGGAAGAAAGGAGAAAAGATTTGTGTCCATCGACCTCATCAAACCACAGTATGTGGCCAATACTAAATAGTAGGCCTCGTGGACTCCGACCTAGTAGCAGACACACTCCTCTCACTACTATCCAAGAGGTTCAGACTGAAAGACTGATAACTATTGAGAATTCAGCTGTAACAGATGGAGGACTAAGCAACAACGCTATGGAACTCATCCCTCTTGAACACCAACTAACAGTTCGTCCAAATACACCTGTCTACACCAACGTAACAAGTGATGAACTGGTTCCAGTGATTTCTACAAATCCTGATGCAATTCCAACAATTGACAGAACTGCTTCTGGCTATTTCATTAACTTTGATACGACGCCAGTGTCATTGAAATTCAAGCAGCAAGTACAAGATTTTCTTCACTTTCTGAAAAAGACTTATTTGGTTTCTCCATGGATTGAACTCTGGATTACATCTGGACTTTTTGTTTTCCTGCTCTGGCTAGCTTTGGTTACAACTGTAAGCGTGCTTATAAGTGGCAGATACATCCATGTAAACACTGAAGGAAAAGACGTAAACGTACTTTTGAAACCTCATAAATCTTCCCATCGTGAAGCAAGAGACTTATCATCAGTGAACATCACAGCTGTTCCTATACAGGATGGTATAGTGTGGGACAAAACAGATTATGATATCTTCGGCCCGAATGAACAATTGAACATTCCACATTTGTTTAAAATTTCACTAAGTGATCTAATTACGTCCAGTACCTATTCAGATGATTGGGACTTTGAGACTGTAAACGACATAATGTTTGACCTGGAAAAATCTGCTGCATTTTCTAAACATGAATATTTAGAGGGTTCATCAGACTATGAACAAATGTATTGTTTTAATCACTATGGTCATCATTATTTGCATAAATCTGCATATCCAAGAAATGTGTTTATGTTTAACCAATGGGAACATTGTCCTACACCACCTAAAGGTAGTTCAAAAACATTTGCTAATAAGTTTCCATATTTTTCAGGATACAATACATCTGAACCAGAAATGTTTTACTATAAAAATGTAAACAAGACAGGGCTGAAAATTATGTTAACAAATACAAAACAGATTTATTCTGCGTTTTTTAATGCCCAACTGTCTAGACAGGGTTTCGACTTTTGGAAAGACACAATTGACACAAAAACTGTGTGGGGTACTAAAGATTGGCAAGTGCAGGGGATAGAAGCTTTATTTAGAGCCTGCATCATCCCAGAACAAATAATGTTTTTGAATGAAACTATCCAACAAACATCTTGTCTTGGATTAGCCAAGATAAAAGAGATGAACACACCTTCTGTACCAACACCTGCCAGTGAAAATAATACAAAGGCAGTGGTGACAGTTGACAATATACTACATCTCAACAGATCTAATCCTACTTGGAAAAAATGGTTGATCTGGCCCACAGACACGAATAACTGTCAGGAAAGATTCCTGAATAAAACTCAGGGCTTTACTATTCATAGGCCGGACCCAAGATACGTCCAAAGACAACATCTGGGGGTAGTAACAACATACAGGGTAGGTAAATTATGCCTCGATTGGCTGCATAAGTCTACACTACAGGATGTGAAACAACACTTAACCTTACTTAAAAAGGACGCAGACCTTAGGGAATTCTTGCTTGGACCAAGAAAACCGCGTCAAAAACGTTTCATATATGCCGGCATTTATGCTGCTTATAATGAAGCTTGGAAGGTATCACAGATAGAGGCTGCACAACGAATACGTGAACTTGATCGTATTAATTTAGAGAAAACACTCTCTGTGGTCGACAATGGGTTAACAACTTTGTCCTCCAGAATATATTCATTGGATGGCATTGTATCCTCTGCTATCGACATTCTAGAACAAGATTTGGCGATGTTACAACAAGGCCAATCTCAATTACGTTCTATTATGTTATTAAGCTGGACGCTGCAATCTTTGCGAGCTGGCTATGTGCCTTGGCGTTTCATCAACACAACGGCTCTGTTTGCAGAATACAATCTCACTGATAAACAGATCGAACTGGCACAAAGAGGAGCAAAGTATACAGTGCTGAGCATTGAAAAACTGGAAAAATTACCATTCACTGTGGCAGAAAAACCAGCTACAGAATGGCTTATTCATGGCAAAATAACATTACCTGTGAGTACTTTTCAGTTTCAGTATTGCCTCAGACAAATGCAAGCAGGCAAATATGAAAGGTTGGGTAAGGAATACATTAAGACATCTTGGGATTTACCGTATACATATAGATGTTGGAGTGGGGATCGTGAAGTGTTTTTGAGCGGTTCAAACTGTAAACTTGCACTGAGTGGTTCACTTATATGTCAAGACATTTCCTTGCACGGGGCTTGTAATGGTTCAGTGGAAAATTTGTCTTGCCATCAGCAGGGTACTCCAGCTGCTGTGATTAATCCAACATTTGGACAACTTTCTAATGGGAGTTACCTCATGTTGAATGATCAGAGCTGCTGCGGAATGCTGCCAGGCATCCCATATCTAGTAACGGTCAACTCCAGGGTCACTTGCTGTATGCAAGTATTGTTTGCCCCAATAGACACAGTCAGGGAGTCGCCTCTATGGCCTTCGCTGAACGTCTCTTTTATAAGATTTGATACTTTAAGCAGAATGAAAGCCATGCTTTTACAGCAGACAGTGCCTTTGACCTCGGCCAAAGAAACCTATGATCTACAAGTAGCAAGGACTTCGGCTGAGATACAGACTTTAATACGTACAAACTGCCCTATACATTTCGTGGAAATTATATCACGTATCTTTAACATGTCTGATACAACCGGAATTGTACATGTATTTAAGAGCATCTGCTCAGGTCTGTTAGCACCTTTCCAGGCAATACTCGGAATCATCCCGAACTTTGCACATTCGGTGTTTGGTGGCATACCATTAATTCTAGCACTTGTTGCCGGGATTCTAGTTCTCTTCCTGCTATTGCGCTATGGCCAGCCTATTCGCAGACATCACTCCGAGCGAAATGGAGAAAGCTCTCCTTGAACGAAAGTGCCGTGAGCAAATAGTAAAGCTTTTTGGCATGACTCGTCTACGGGACCTTAATACAACTTGGTTCCTGTCGTTCAGACCAATCTGGCAAGATTGCATCTTACCTGTTCTACGATGCCTGCTATGCGGTGAAGAATGCGTGTTGGACACCTGTCTAACATTTCCATCAGCAACGCCAACGGATGTCGATACTCTGCTGGACCCGATAACGGCCCATGCTCTGTGTTGTCCCCAGAGGCTTCCTATCCTGCTGTCAGCATTCATTGAGATCTCACAGACGCTTCCGGCTGCTGCTGAGGTACGAGAAAGATCTACAGGCACACAGGTAACAACGGACGCGAACTTTGCTGCGGCAACCTATGCTGGAAGCAATGCTTCCCATCTTTGTGCAATAAATCTACTACACGAGGTGTTCCAACTGACACCAACAACAGTGGATGATGTTTTGTCTATTGAAATAGATGATCTCATGTTTACACCAGACCCGTGAACTGACTCTGATTCAGCATACAGTGTTCCAGAGATGCAGTGACAAATTTGGCCTTCATTTTTAAACAACTTGGAACTCTACCAAAATTGAACTTTTTCCCATTTTTTTTTTTTTGAACGAAAATGGCACATCGATCTGCTTGAAGTAGAACTAGCCTTATAATACAGACTTCAAGGTACTTCCACGGACACTTAGTCATCTTGTGTGTCTAAAACAGTTCATTAATTTTCATGACATGAAATGACTTTGATTTTTGAGAAACTTATCGATCATTTTTTGTCACATGTAAATATTACTGCTTATTTCATTCCAATTGCATTTATTTTCGAACTTTATGCCTGTAATGAAAAGCAATGCTTCAAATGTACAGTACCGTTTGCATTCTAATAGGTTTTTTAAATGCCTTTTTTAAATGGTTTGATGAAAAATTTTAGAAATATGCGGTACTCCATTTGAATGTTTAGCATTTTAAATGTTTAGCATTTTAGTATTATCGTACACACGAAAGAGGAGTGGGTGTTGTATTCCTCTTAGGGTATCCATAAACGGGCTTTCCAGTATCATGTCCTTATATAGGCACAATTCGCCCTGCCCTTATATAGGCATAAAATCCCAGCCCTTATTTAGGCATTAAACCATGCACTCCAAATACAGGCATGGTCTCTGACATCCGTCCACCCTAACGTCACAACGAGTTCATGAAGAACAGACCCTTAGGCTGCGGGAGTTTCCCTAGTCCAGGACTATTGATTTCTTCAAGGACTCATATATTATGCATGAACCATTATTCCTTAGGGGGTTCATTCATGACGTCTTTCGCTGTCCAACTCACGTCAATACTAACATTCTTAGGTGCTCTCAGGTATAAATATACCTTCCCTAGCCCCTGTAAACCAGAGGAGACCTCGACTTCAGAGGAGCCCGTTTCCCGGCCTGACGCACTGAGAGGACGCTGCCTTCCCTGCACGCAGAGAGCCCAGCTTCCAGTGATCTGACTTCCCTTGCGGGGTGTTGGAGTTCGAGTCCGGCAAAGAGATTCCTACCTCTCTCATTCTTCAGGTATGGAGCTGACTAGAACCTAGAGGGACTCTTGGCATACTAGGCGTACTAGACTTAACATACTCTTAGTATACCGTAGTAAGGAATACTTCACCTACTTCTTCCCTCTTCCTACACCTAGGTTAGGTTAGGTACATTGGGGTAGAACTAGCTTAGCAACGCATCGTATGAGTACTCGCATTTTTAGTCTGTGTTATTTATGTAAATGCATATGTACTATCGCAGTATTATTTATTTCTACTGCTCACCCTGTACATTATTTATCTCGCATACTGTCTTGTGATCGTAACAGCACATTTTACTTACACCAGAAACAAGACTGTTCAATAAATCCTTTATTGAAACGCCCATCTATTTCTTTCTGTGTAACTTGGAGAAAACTAAGCATGCACGACTGAGCTGAGTGAAATAGTTATCTATTGTTTCCACGACTCTGGGACACGTTCTGATTCTAAAGGGAAACACAGTGGTCATGTTTTGCGGCTGCCAGAAACTACTCCCTTCTTGTTGTCAAGGAGTTTCTAGTGGCCTCTGAGCTAGCTGGCACAAGTAATTAAGTTTAATATACTCGATAGGGACATACTGACCTTAGTCCTATGTCAAACCTATAGGATATATTATTCCAATGCGCAGAGCCTATTAGGGAAATAGGAGCTACACTACAATATAAGTAGTATGTCGATGATTTCATGAAAAGAGGAGTAGTGTTTGGGTGATTCCATGAATGCAGGGGTACTAACTGGATGAGTGAGTAGGTGCATTGGTAGTGCATAGGTGAATTCAAGAGTGCAAGAGTAATATCTGCCTCCTTAGATAATTCCATAGCTAGTACTTGAGTACAAGGATGACTCAAAAAGTAATCTGTAGTTCATTGTATGAGTGCAACAGTAGTACCTGAAGAAATGGACGAGTGCATGGATATTGTCTAAGTAAACTTTGAGTGCAAAAGTAGTGCCTGAGTGATTGCAAGATTGCATAGGTAATACCTGATTCGTTGAATGTGTGTATAGGTAGTTTCTCCTTAACTGTATGACTGCATTAGTAGTGCCTGAGTAAAAGCATGAATGTAAGAGTAATGGTATGGTCATTGGATGAGTGCATATGTAGTGCCTGAGAGAATGGATAGGTACTGCCTAAGTGAATAGTTCAGTGCTAGAGTAGTGCCTGGATGATTGAATGAAAGCAGGGATACTGCCTGAGTGATTGGATCAGTGCATGGAAAATACCTGAGAGAAACTATAATGCATGGTTTATTGGATGAGTGCATGGTTAGATCTTGAGATAATGGATGAGTGCACGGATACTGCCTGTATGATTCTATCACTGCAGAGGTAGTAACTGGATGATTGTATGAGTGTATGGGAAATACCTGAGAGAAAGTTTGAGTGTTACGGTAATGCTTGAGATTTTGCATGAGTGCATCAGTAGTGTCTGAGTGAATACATGAGTGCATTGGTACTGCCTGACTGAATGTTTAAGTGGAATAGTAGAGTCTGGGTGATTTTATGAATGTATGGTTAATGTCTGAGTGATTAGAAGTGTGTATAGGTAGTGCCTCCTTGACTGCATAACTGAATAAGAATGCCTAACTGAATTCATGGGTCTAAGAGTGATATGTGCCTCTTTACATCAGTGCATACCTAGTGCTTGAGTATAGAGGTGTAATTCTCACTATATTCTGAAAAGAAGCATGCATGTGTCTGTACCTTTTCCTAGTGCCTTCATGTGTAAAGTAACATACAAATACATGTATACCAGTGTTTTATACCTCTACCATGTCTATAGGTATAACACATGTGAAAATACATGGGCAAGCAGACACATACTTGAGTCATAAGACTGCAAAGTCTCTTAACCTTTACAGACTGCACTTTCCATTTCAAAGAGACACCTAAAATTATGCGGCGTATTTGAAGTTTACATTTCCATAGACCAATACGAGCTAACCTAATCACTAATCCTTCTACCAACAAGTCTTAAACCTCACTTTTGTGCTGCAGCTTCACTATTCAGCAACTACTGAGAGTGTTGGGCCTAGCCAAATGCAAAGCGGCAACATTTTCCAAGTGTCTGTTAAAAGTCTCACTATACTCCTAAAACCATGCATGCATGTGTCTGTACCTTTTCCTAGTGCCATCATGTATAAAAGAAACAGAAAAATACATGTATACCAGTGTTTTACACCTCTGCCATCTTTATAGGTATAACACATGTGAGAATACATGAGCAAACAGACACATACTTGAGTCATAAGACTACAAAGTCCCTTAACCTTGACAGACTGCACTTTCCATTTCAAAGAGACACCTAAAATTATTTGGCATATTTGAAGTGTACATTTTCATAGACCAATACGAGGCAACCTAATCACTAATCCTTCTACCAACAAGTCTTAAACCTCACTTTTGTGCTGCAGCTTCACTATTCAGCAACTACTGAGAGTGTTGGGCCTAGCCAAATGGAAAGCAGCAACTTTTTCCAAGTACCCGTTAAAAGTCTCACTATACTCCTTGTTGGAACTGGGGGTCTCTAGTTGGCAGAGGTAGGTACCTTTGTCCAAATAGGGACCCTTGCTTCTAGTCAGGGTAAGGGGGATACACTACTAAAATAACCCCTGCTCACCCCCTTGGTAGCTTGGTATGAGCAGGCAGGCTTATCTCAGAGGCAGTGTGTAAAGCATTTGTGAACACATACAGTAACACAGTGACAACACTACAGATGGACACCACACAGGTTGTATTATAAAAATAAGTATTTTTATATAGACTTAACACAAGACCCAAAACGACAAAAATCCACAATACACTATCAAAAATATTACTGTCAATGGTAGAAAATAGTTCAGTTCAATAAAGATGGTAAATGCGACACTCAACGTTCAATGTACCTTTGGATGCGTAACGCGATACAAACAAAAGAGTTGCAGGGAAGGTGATGCGTCGGTTCCTTACACGCAAGAACGATGATGCGTCGGTTCCTTGCTCCGGGGGAGGTGATGCGTCGGTTCCCTACTGCTGCGTAGGGGACGGTGATGCGTCGGTTCCTTACCGGAGAGGAGGTGATGCGTCGGTTCATCACCGCGTGGGGAGGTGATGCGTCGGTTTCTTACTGCGCTTCTGTGGCGATGCGACCCGCAGTGCCGTGATGCGATAACGACCCGGTGCAATGAAACAAAATG
Organism: Calotriton arnoldi; assembly: GCA_963921515.1. Lineage (NCBI taxonomy): Eukaryota > Metazoa > Chordata > Amphibia > Caudata > Salamandridae > Calotriton > Calotriton arnoldi. Next base: position 71,993 of record CAWUFW010021007.1, read on the forward strand.
GCGTCTTCCTCTCGATGCGACACTCAGGGGGCGATGCGTGCACGCCCGACGGCCGTGCGGCGACTCGGTGAATCTTCTGAGCCGCGACAGGCCCTGCGACACGCTTCTCTGATGATGCGACAGCGTCTGATGCGACGGCGACACTCTTCTCCGGTGATGCGATGGCGACAGTGGCAGCGGCGGCACGCTTTCTCTGCGATGCGACAACAACTGCAGCGGCGTCGACTCGCTTCTTCCTCGTGAGTCGCGCTTCCATCTCCCAGCGACACGCAGTCTCTCAGAAGGCCCAACACAACAGCAGGCACTTTAAATTCCCAGCAAGGGAATTCAGGGGAGCTGGTTGGTTAAGTCTTGTGTCGCACGCATCGCCCGACAGCACGACCTCAACATAATCTCCTACGCCGACGACACTCAACTGATCCTCTCCCTCACCAAGGACACCCTCACCGCCAAATCCAACCTCCACGAAGGAATGAAGGCCGTCGCCGATTGGATGAAGAGCAGCCGACTAAAGCTGAACTCGGACAAGACGGAGGTCCTCATCCTCGGCTCCAACCCTTCAGCCTGGGACGACTCCTGGTGGCCAACGACACTGGGGGCAGCCCCGACACCCACCAAACACGCACGCAACCTAGGAGTCATCCTCGACTCAACGCTCTCCATGGCCAAGCAAGTCAACGCAGTCTCCTCCTCCTGCTTCAACACCCTCCGCATGCTCCGCAAGATCTACAGGTGGATCCCGACAGATACGAGAAGAACAGTCACCCAGGCCCTCGTCAGTAGCAGACTCGACTATGGAAACGCCCTCTACGCGGGAACCCCGGCCAAGCTCATCAAGCGACTGCAACGCATTCAAAACGCCTCTGCACGCCTGATCCTCGACGTACCACGCCACAGCCACATCACCCCCCACCTGAGAAACCTGCACTGGCTCCCCGTCGACAGGAGAATCTCCTTCAAACTCCTCATCCACGCACACAAAGCACTCCACAAGACCGGCCCAGCCTACCTCAACAGACGACTCTTCTTCTACGTCCCCAACCGCCAGCTCCGCTCCGCCGACCTCTCCCTCGCCACCGTCCCCCGCATTCGAAGAACAACTACCGGCGGCAGATCCTTCTCCCACCTCGCCGCCAAGACCTGGAACACCCTTCCACTCAGCCTACGACAGACCCAAGACCTGCTGACCTTCAGGAGGCTACTCAAGACCTGGCTGTTCGACCAGTAGCGGCACCCCCCACCCCCTTTTTTTCCCCAGCACCTTGAGACCCTCTCGGGTAAGTAGTACGCTCTACAAATTCTGTGATTGATTGATTGATTGTCCCTGAGACTTCAGCAGGAGGCAAGCTCAATCTACAAGCCCTTGGAGATGTTCTGCAAGATGATGAAAGTAGCACAAAGTTCCTTTCTCCTTTCTTTGGCAATAAGGCAACCACTGCAGGCCAATCCCTCAAACAGCACACAGCATAGGGATAGTCTCCTCCTTCACCTTCTCTGGTTCCTCTCCTCAGCAAAGGTTCGTCTTGTTTGTTCCAGAAGTGATCTAAAGTCTTGGGGTCAGGGCCCCAGTATTTATACCCATAAATCCTTTGTCGTCTGAAGGTAGAGGGTCCTGTACCTAGTCCAAACCAGTTCTGGGTGCATTCTGCCAGTGCACACCCTCTTCCTTTGTCAGTGTGGGCCAGGGACATCAGACGCACCCCAGGAGGTGGAGCCAGCATTGTGGAAGGCAGGCACAGCCCTATTCAGGCCCAGGTGCTACCCCTCCCACCACTCTACATGCAGATAGGTCTATTAAGCCCTGTGCTGACTCACCCTGTCTCCTGGAGTCCCCCAGCCCCTGTCACTCACAAACCCAGACATACAATACACAAGCTAGCAGAGGCAGGCTGGATGGTTAGGCAAGAAAATACCTACTTTCTAAAAGTGGTATTTTCAAACACAGAATGTTAAAACCAACTTCACTAAAATATGTAGTTTATCATTCTGAGTTCAGGCATACTAAATTCGTTTTTCTACCATGTTCCCTGGGTCAGTTAGGATTATTAGATGTTATAATCAAACTGCCCATTTTGGCCTATAGGGATAGGTAGCCTTGCAATAGTGAAAAACGAAATTGGCTGTAATTCACTATCAGGACATGCCACACACACCAGGGCATGTCCTACCTTATACTTACAATGCACCCTGCCCTTGGGCCTACCATAGGGTGTCTGATATGAAGAAAAGGGAAGGTTTAGGGACTGGTAAGTGGGTGCACTCACCAAGTCGACATGGCAGTACCAGACTGCACACAGGCTCTGCAATGGCAGGCCTGAGACACACTTTACAAGCTGCTCCTGTGGGTGGCACAACCAGTGCTGCAAGCCCACCAGCAGCATTTGAGTCACAAGCCCTGGGCACAACCAGTGCACTGTACTAGGGTCTGACAGTGAATCAAATAGGCCAAACATGGAGTCACTAATCCATACATCAATTTATCATAGGGAGCACTTGCACTTTGGCACTGAATAGCAGTGGCAAAGTGCCCAAAGCATCTAATCCAGCAAAAACAGGTCAGTAACAGAGGAGGCATAGCGCAAAAAATGGAAGGGAGACCCACGCCAATGGTACCAGGTCTAACACTCCTAAAACCATGCATGCATGTGTCTGTACCTTTTCCTAGTGCCATTATGTATAAAAGAAACAGACAAATACATGTATACCAGTGTTTTACACCTCTACCATCTTTATAGGTATAACACATGTGAGAATACATGAGCAAACAGACACATACTTGAGTCATAAGACTACAAAGTCCCTTAACCTTGACAGACTGCACTTTCCATTTCAAAGAGACACCTAAAATTATGCGGCATATTTGAAGTGTGCATTTCCATAGACCAATACGAGGCAACCTAATCACTAATCCTTCTACCAACAAGTCTTAAACCTCACTTTTGTGCTGCAGCTTCACTATTCAGCAACTACTGAGAGTGTTGGGCCTAGCCAAATGCAAAGCAGCAAGTTTTTTCAAGTGTCTGTTAAAAGTCTCACCATACTCCAGAAACCATGCATGCATGTATGTGTCTGTAGCTTTTCCTAGTGCCTTCATGTGTAAAGAAACATACAAATACATGTATACCAGTGTTTTATACCTCTACCATGTCTATAGGTATAACACATGTGAGAATACATGTGCAAGCAGACACATACTTGAGTCATAAGACTACAAAGTCCCTTAACCTTGTCAGACTGCACTTTCCATTTCAAAGAGACACCTAAAATTATGCGGCGTATTTGAAGTGTACATTTCCATAGACCAATACGAGCTAACCTAATCACTAATCCTTCTACCAACAAGTCTTAAACCTCACTTTTGTGCTGCAGCTTCACTATTCAGCAACTACTGAGAGTGTTGGGCCTAGCCAAATGCAAAGCAGCAACTTTTTCCAAGTGTCTGTTAAAAGTCTCACTATACTCCTAAAACCATGCATGCATGTGTCTGTACCTTTTCCTAGTGCAAGCATGTATAAAAGAAACACAAATACATGTATACCAGTGTTTTACACCTCTACCATCTTTATAGGTATAACACATGTGAGAATACATGAGCAAACAGACACATACTTGAGTCATAAGACTACAAAGTCCCTTAACCTTGACAGACTGCACTTTCCATTTCAAAGAGACACCTACAATTATGCGGCATATTTGAAGTGTACATTTCCATAGACCAATACGAGGCAACCTAATCACTAATCCTTCTACCAACAAGTCTTAAACCTCACTTTTGTGCTGGCGCTTCACTATTCAGCAACTACTGAGAGTGTTGGGCCTAGCCAAATGCAAAGCAGCAAGTTTTTCCAAGTGTCTGTTAAAAGTCTCACTATACTCCAAAAACCATGCATGCATGTGTCTGTACCTTTTCCTAGTGCCTTCATGTGTAAAGAAACATACAAATACATGTATACCAGTGTTTTATAGCTCTACCATATTCATAGGTATAACACATGTGAGAATACATGAGCAAACAGACACATACTTGAGTCATAGGACTACAAAATACCTTAACCTTGACAGACTGCACTTTCCATTTCAAAGAGACACCTAAAATTATGCGGCATATTTGGAGTGTACATTTCCATAGACCAATACAAGCTAACCTAATCACTAATCCGTCTACAAACAAGTCTTAAACCTCACGTTTGTGCTGCAGCTTCACTATTCAGCAACTACTGAGAGTGTTGGGCCTAGCCAAATGCAAAGCAGCAAGTTTTTCCAAGTGTCTGTTAAAAGTCTCACTATACTCCAAAAACCATGCATGCATGTATCGGTACCTTTTCCTAGTGCCTTCAAGTGTAAATAAACATACAAATACATGTATACCAGTGTTTTACACCTCTACCGTCTTTATATATAACACAAGTGAGAATACATGAGTAAGCAGACACATACTTGAGTCATAAGACTACAAAGTCCCTTAACCTTGTCAGACTGCACTTTCCATTTCAAAGAGACACCTAAAATTATGCAGCGTATTTGAAGTGTACATTTCCATAGACCAATATGAGCTAACCTAATCACTAATCCTTCTACCAACAAGTCTTAAACCTCACTTTTGTGCTGCAGCTTCACTCTTCAGCAAATACTGAGAGTGTTGGGCCTAGCCAAATGCAAAGCAGCAACTTTTTCCAAGAGTCTGTTAAAAGTCTCACTATACTCCTAAAACCATGAATGCATGCGTCTGTACCTTTTCCTTGTGCCATCATGTATAAAAGAAACATACAAATACATGTATACCAGTGTTTTACAGCTTTACCATATTCATAGGTATAACACATGTGAGAATACATGAGCATAAGACTACAAAATCCCTTAACCTTGACAGACTGCACTTTCCATTTCAAAGAGACACCTAAAATTATGCGGCATATTTGGAGTGTATATTTCCATAGACCAATGCAAGCTAACCTAATCACTAATCCTTCTACCAACAAGTCTTAAACCTCACTTTTGTGCTGCAGCTTCACTATTCAGCAACTACTGAGAGTGTTGGGCCTAGCCAAATGCAAAGCAGCAAGTTTTTCCAAGTACCTGTTAAAAGTCTTACTATACTCTGAAAACCATGCATGCATGTGTCTGTACCTTTTCCTAGTGCCATCATGTGTAAAAGAAACCTACAAATACATGTATACCAGTATTTTACAACTCTACCATCTTTATAGTTATAACACAAGTGAGAATACATGAGCAAGCAGACACATACTTGAGTCATAAGACTACAAAGTCCCTTAAACTTGACAGACTGCACTTTCCATTTCATACACATACCTAAAATTATGCTGTGTTTTTGAAGTGTACATTTCCATTGACGAATACGAGCTAACCTAATCACTAATCCTTCTAACAACAAGTCTTAAACCTCACTTTTGTGCTGCACCTTCACTATTCAGCAACTATTGTGAGTGTTGAGCCTAGCCAAATGCAAAGCAACAAGTTTTTCCAAGTATCTGTAAAAAGTCTCACTATACTCCTAAAACCATGCATGCATGTGTCTGTACCTTTTCCTAGTGGCACCATGAGTAAGAGAAGCATACAAATAGAAGTATACCTGTTTTGTATAACTCTACCATCTTCATGGGCATAACGCATGTCAGAATACAAGTGCAAGTAGAAATATACCCCAGTCATACACCATAATGCACTTTCAATTATGCGGTGTACTACATCTGCACCTTTCCACACACTCGTACAAACTACGATAATCACAAATCCATCTGCCAATGTACACGTTACTTTGCACAAACTATTTCCAATATAATTTGATTACAATAAAACAAACTACAATAGACATCTGTACATTTGATAACATATTTCAAACATTACACTACAAGAGTAAACCACTGCTCCATAATACATAACACACCTTATTAATTTCTTACTCACCTTTGAAATAGTTGTGTAGAATATCAAATATCAGAAACTCATTAAAGATTTTTTCTTTTGCACACAATAAATGTCATGCAGCACTCTGAGCAAGGTGAAACCAGTAATGGCAAACGTTCCCTCTCTTTCTGCACACAAAGAAATGTAAGTAAAAAATCACATTGCTTCCTACATTTTTTCAAATTGTGAAACACATTTCTATTGGTTAGACATATTATTTCATATTATTTCTAACTGTCTTCAAATAGTGCTCAAACTCGTTCCGTAATTTTTTGGATTCGCGACTCCAGCGCGGTACCGCAGTTGAGCGTCGCGATGAAGCAGTGAACCCTTACAGGAGTTCAAAATCCTATTCCTAATAATACTAGTATACTTTCTTAACAACACACTAGTTCTACACATACAAATGATTTAGAAAACCTTAATTTAGTAACATATCAGTTATATTTTAAGTTTCTATTTCACATTTTAAATCCACTGTAAAGTTTCAACCCTTTCCCCATGTCCTGAATCCCAGTTTCCATAGTAACACTTTCTGCAACATTCATGTGTACTTCAAGGTCACAAGTTCACTATATTTTCAAGTTCAGCACACAAGCTTACAAATGCAAACAGCAGGTGTTGTTGGCTTTTGCAAAATATTACCTTACCCTATCTACTGTACCTTTCAAACATTTTTTAATAACCAATCAGAAACATGATTCCTTAGCAAAGTAACATGCATCCTATTTTTGAGTGCACAATGTTGATGAACAGCCAATAATTAATTGGCTTATTTAAAAAACAACATCTTCACCATTTTAGATACCTCTCATTCTACCAACTGACTCTTTCAGCTACAGACATCTTTTCATTACTTCTAGACATCCCTTCAAGATGCTGACAGTGTGGATTGTAGGGCACAGCTATGTTTTCTGGTGCAAAAGGTATGCTGAACACAGAGGTATTGACAAAGACCTAGGTTTGCAAAATGTGGATATTAAATGGATTGCACAGAGAGGATTAAAGTGGCACCAATTGATACCTTTGGTTAAATCCTTTTTGCATCTCCAACTCCCTGACCTCATGATTGTGCACTGTGGTGGCAATGACCTAGGCACATTGACTGGGGTTGGGATGGAAATACTAATGAAGGATACCTTTGCCCAATTGATGTTGCTTTTTCCTCAAACTGCCTTTGAATATTTCTAATATATGCCAAAGACAAAAATAGAAGCGGTCAAATCAATTCTGTCCACAGATTGAGAAAGCTAGGAAGAATGTCAATAAAGCTGTTTCTGCTTACCCCAGAGACCATAGGATGGGCTCTATCTATAACAACAATTTACTTTTTGATATGGATGACATCTACAGAAGTAATGGAGTGCACTTCACAGATAAAGGAACCAGAGTGTTTCTCAACAACCTTAAGCTGTGCATCCGCACTTACATGTAGCTTCAACAAAGTCAGATTGAAAACAAGGGCTCCATTTAGAGCCACCCTATAACCCAACAGTATTTTTTTTTAAAACATATATACTCTTTTTTTTTTTTTTAAGGGGTGGATTTGCGACGCCTTTGCGAACCCGTCGCAAAAGCAGGAATTTAATGTACTACAACACAATACACTCTTCAACTTTGACTTATAATTTTTTGTTTATTATATAATTAATAACTCTATCCAAATTTATTGTGAAAAAATTATTTCAAACTCACTATCTTTTTAAAAAAAGGTCACAAATGCAACACAACCTTCTAAATACTATACTATTTAATTATGTATTTGAGGTGGAACCGCGAATCCATCGTGACGTTACATGGGGGGGCCGCGCTGAGAGCCGCGATGGGGTTGCGACTCCAAATAAGAGAAGAAAAAAAATACCCCCTAGTCTTATTACTCAAAGTTTGCCCCGGGGACCCCATCCCCCGAGGCACAGCCATTTAAAAAAACACTTGCCCCCTCCCGCCCGGGCATTTTTTTACCCCGGGGACCCCATCCCCCGGGGCATGCCCTAATGTTGAAGACCACAGGGGGACCCCCAATGCCCCCGCGGTCCTTACCGGCTCCCCGCCTCCTGCGGGAGCCGGCATTGCTTTTGGACAAGGGGAGCTGCAAACAAGCAGCTCCCCTTGTCCAAAAGCAATTTGCTTCGCTTCATGGAAGCGAGAGCAGGTTTTCTGCTCTCGTTTCCATGAACCGAAGCAGAAGTTTGCAATGGCAGGGCGGGAGCACTCCCGCCCTGCCATTGCAAACTGCAATGTCCCGGGGGTGGGCACCCCGGGACATTGCTGGAGCCGGCCCTGGGGGTGGCGGTCCCCAGGGCCATGAAGGGCTCCTGGAGGGGGTCACATGGTCCCCCTCCCACCAACTTTAAAGCCCCAGGGAGGTGGTGGCCCCCGGGGCTTGTGGGGGGCCACCGAGGCCCACCCACCCATATAAACAGAAATGCCCCGGGTAGGTGGCGGTCCCCGGGGCAGCGCGGGGGGCAGGAGCCCCCACACGCAGTTTTTTTTTTTACAAGCCCCGGGGAGGTGGTGGTCCCTGGGGCGGCGGGGGGGGGCGCGTGCCTCCCGCATTATATTAATCATGCCCCGGAGAGGTGGCGGTCCCTGGGGCTGCGGGGTCCCTGCAGGCCCCCGCATTACAAATCTGCATTGCCCCCAGGACCTGGCCCACCCGGGGGCTTCAAGAAAACAAAGCGCGGGAGACTGCGCTTCGTTTTTTAAAAAAAAGAAGCTTTTTTTGGCCCTCGGGGTCCCTGTGGGACCCCCTGAGCAGGCCTAGGAGGTAAGGGTGTTTCTACCCTGCCCCCTTATCTTGTTTTTTTACCTTTTTTCTTGTGACTCGGTTCAAACGAGTCACAAGATGGCTGCCAACACTTTTTCATTTGCAGTGTTGGCAGCCAATCAAAATAAAGCTTGTGCTTGGGAGGGTTCGCGGATCCACCGCAGTCCCCAGATATCGTTCACATTTTATTTTTGACTTTCTCAAAAACTACTGAACGGATATACACCATTTAAAGCAAAGAGTGCACTCTGAACAAAGAGCTACCTCTCTGCCAAATTTGGTGCAATTCCGTTCAGCAGTTTGGGCTGTAGCTGCGACAAACGTTTCCTATTGAAATTAACATGGAGAAAATGCGTTTTGGGACCCCCCTTTTTTCTCGACCCCGGCTTCACGAATCACTTCGAAACTTTCAAGACAGGAGCTGACCGGAGCGCCCCATTAGTTTTGAAAATTTTGCGAAGATTCGTCAAACGGCGTCAAAGATATTGGCAAATCAAAAAACGCTTTTCCTATGGAAACTAGGTCCTAACTATAACTACCTACTGGCGACCGCCAGTAGGTAATATATATATATATATATATATATATATATCACTGCTCCGTTTGCACCATTGACAGCGGATCACTCCAAGGGCGGGTGCTATATGCATGGTGGTGCCCCAGCTTTAAATTTCTGCTCCAGACTCTTCTCCAACTTCAAAAAAAGAGAGTGACAGCACTCGCAGAGGCAGTTTACCGGATTTATTGTCAGCACAACAGACGCGTTTCGGAAGACTCCTTCTTCAGTGTTTACACATCACACTGGAAGGCGCCACATTTAAATGTCATAGAGAGCATTGCAATTGAAAACAGGCTAAATTTTCAATGCCGATTATCAGCGCCATCTTAGAAGTCATACATTTCAAGAAGACCATTACCATCAAAGACGGACTGGAATTACAATGTCAAATGTCAGCGCCATCTTTGGATCCTTTATCTCATTACCGCCGTGTATCGGCATTCATTGGTATTCACTTGGTGCAGATTTACATTTCATTAATGCATATTTTCATTAGACCGATCGTAATAGCGGAAAAATGACAATCTAAAAATGATATTTTTATATATAAACTAATCACGCCGTGTATCGGAATCCGCAGATTTTTTGACCTCAATATTCTTACATGTTACTATGTTGCCGTGTATCGGCTAGCCCTTACTATGCATTATTGCTCAATTGTCAGAAGAAAAACATTTCATCATGTACATATATTTCATCATATATAAACATTTCTCAAACCCTCGACAGACCCATATCATCAAGTACCCAAATGCACCGCCAATTCCTCCCCGCTATTTAGGCCTTTGGGGGTCTTAGTTTGTATGTTGATAATGTATCGAGACTCTAACCTCCTGAGTCTCAAGACTCTGTCCCCCCCTCTGCTATTCATTGGAATGTGATCAATACTGAAGTACTGTAATAGGTCCCTATTGCTCTTGTGTTTGATGGCAAAATATCTTGCGACAGGGTAACTCAAATCTTTATTCGCGATAGCGCGCATATGTTCCAATACGCGTATCTTCACACTGTGTATTGTACTGCCTATATACTTGAGTCCACAAGGGCAAATCAAGCAATAGACAGAGTGGGTCGTCTGGCATGTCATAAACTTAGTGATTGTTTTGCATTTCTTTTAGTCCTTCGATCTCATATGTTAACACTCTTTTGCTGTTAGTGCAAGCTTTGCACTTACCGCAAGGGTAAAACACTTTCATTTCTCTCAATGTCCCTTGTTTTTGTAGTGTTGTTTCTAGATGACTATGGACCAATCTGTCTCTAAGGGAACTAGCCTTCCTATACGTGATTTGTGGAACTGGAGGGATGTCCATCCCTATGATCATGTCAGTTTTTAATACATGCCAGTTTCTACGTAAGATGTTTTTAAGCAGATCCGCATCCTCCGAATATGTCGTGATCATGCGGAATTTGCCATCACTGGCCTTCCTTCTCTTTTTACTTTTTTCTTGATCTTTCACTAATCTGCCTCTTTGAATATTTTCAACTTTGCTCAGAGTGTTTTCTAGCAGGTCCATGTTATAACCTCTTGCCGAAAATGTGCCCAGACTTTCCCTGGCTGCCACTTTGAAATCACAATCTCTTGAACAATTGCGTTTCAGCCTTAGTAATTCTCCATAAGGTATGCTATTCTTTAGACCAGTGGGATGACTACTCGCAGCGTGCAACGTTGAGTTGCCAGCCGTCGGTTTTCGAAAAAGAGATGTAAGCAGCTTTCCTTCTTGTATGCATACCCTCAGGTCGAGGTAGTTCACTGCCACTGAACTAATCTCTCCTGTAAATTTGAGGTTTACATTATTGGCATTCAGATGTATTATATATGCCTCAGCCGAGGTTATTGACCCCTTCCATATCAGGAAGAGGTCGTCAATATACCTGTACCAGGCCACTACTTCTTCGGTCCATTTGTTATTGGCTGGAGACCAGGCCACCTGCTCCTCCCACCAGCCCACGAATAAGTTCGCGTAGCTGGGGGCGAAGCAGGTGCCCATAGCGCTCCCAGAGACCTGTCGATAGAGGTCTCCTTGAAATAGGAAGATGTTATTTAACAGGCAAAATTCAATGAGTTCGATTAGCATGTTATTATGTTCTGCAAATTTTAAGGATCTCTTTTTCAAAAGGAAATCAATAGCATTCAAACCTTTCATATGATCAATACAGGTGTACAAGCTCGTTATATCCATAACAATGAGTTTGTAAGATGGTTCACACTCCAAATTCTCGATGTGATTAATAAAATCCTTAGTGTTTTTGATGTATGAAGACAATTGCAGTACTGATTGAAACAGAAAGTGGTCAACTAAAATGGACAAATTCTCTGTGAGGCTCCCTAGCGATGACACTATTGGTCGTCCCGGTGGATTGATACTGTCTTTATGTATCTTCGGGAGATGGTAGAATGTTGGTATCACTGGATTGATGTTTCTCAGGAAGAAATATTCATCTGTATCTAACATTGATTTGTCATACCATTTTTTTATCAGTAGGTGGTATTGTTTAACACTTTCCTGATATACTTCCTTCGTTGTTAACTCATAATGTCTTCTATCCATTAGTTGTTTAAGAGCTTCCCCACAATACTGTTCTTTTGTCATTAAAACAATGTTCCCCCCTTTATCTGAGGGCTTGTAGATGATATTAGTATCCTTTTGTAGGTTTTCAAGGGCTCTTTCCTGCGCTTTAGTCATGTTCCTTTTCTTAGTTATGGGCTTCATGTTTCGCAGTTTTACAAGATCTTTAATTACTGCCTCTGAGAAAGTATCAATTGCATCCAGTGGCATTTGCGGCAAAAATTGCGACACCGGTTTGAATGGGCTTATCGGTGCTTCTTGCTCTATGCCCAGGCGCCTTGTTCTTTGCGTCATTGCCTCCTCATTGATCTCATCTGTTCCTGCTTGTTCCAAGCACAGTTCCTCAAGTATTTCCAAAGATGTTAGATCATCTACATTTGGATGTCTGTGTCCTTAGCTTTTTGTTTGAGCTGTCTCGATTCCTTGATGGTAGGTTTGAGTTTAAAATATTTATGCAACTTGAGTTTACGCACAAATTTAAAAAGGTCTATCTTCGTTTGTGTAAACTCGAGACGATTATGGGGACAGAAGGATAGTCCCAGTTTCAACACAGATTCTTCTGTCATAGTCAATCTTTTTGATGTTAAGTTGACTATTGTCAAGTTCTCAACTTCGGTCACCATCTCCCCCCTCTCTTGCTGCGTGTCACTCTTGATGTTACATTTCCTCTTCCTCTTCCTCTTCCAGCCCGGGGCGTGGAGGAATTGGCGGTGCATTTGGGTACTTGATGATATGGTTCTGTCGAGGGTTTGGGAAATGTTTATATATGATGAAATACATGTACATGATGAAATGTTTTTCTTCTGACAATTGAGCAATAATGCATAGTAAGGGCTAGCCGATACACAGCAACATAGTAACATGGAAGAATATTGGGGTCAAAAAATCTGCGGATGCCGATACACGGCATGATTAATTTATATATAAAAATATCATTTTTAGATTGTCATTTTTCCGCTATTACGATCGGTCTAATGAAAATATGAATTAATTAAATGTAAATCTGCACCAAGTGAATATCAATGAATGCCGATACACGGCGGTAATGAGATAAAGGATCCAAAGATGGCGCCTACATTTGACATTGTAATTCTAGTCCGTCTTTGATGGTAATGGTCTTCTTGAAATGTATGACTCTAAGATGGCGCCGATATTCGGCATTGAAAATTTAGCCCGTTTTCAATTGCAATGCTCTCTATGACATTTAAATGTGGCGCCTTCCAGTGTGATGTGTAAACACTGAAGAAGGAGTCTCCCGAAACGCTTCCGTTGTGCTGACAATAAATCCGGTAAACTGCCCCCGCGAGTGCTGTCACTCTCTTTTTTTTGAAGTTGGAGAAGAGTCTGGAGCAGAAATTTAAAGCTGGGGCACCACAATGCATATAGCACCCGCCCTTGGAGTGATCTGCTGTCAATGGTGCAAACGGAGCAGTGATTTTTAAGCAGAGGCACCGTCCTGGGATAAGCACTGATTGGAGAGAAAGCTGCATACGCACTGAGGCACCGGGGCACAGCGATCTGGAGCAGTCCGGTAAGGTGCGCGGATGCGAGTATCCGAACGAGTGCGAAGTGCCTAGGATAGGGCGAGGGGGCAGTTACCTTTCCTTTCTGGCTGTGAGCTCGGGATCGATGCTCACACTCAACAGCCTATGATGTTCAGTGAATCAGCGCGCAGGGAGGCGGCCATAGATATGTTCAAGAAGAAGAAAACAGATATTTCTCAAACAGGAACAAGTGACAGTCTGAAAACCTCCAATACTCTGCAAACTCAGTTTCTCAAATTGGAGAGACTGTATGAGAGAGAGATGCGTAAGTGGTGGGAGGCTACCTCCCTCCAGAATTACATGGACGTGGATAGAGTGCCCAGAGGGTTACGAATTTACACTGCCGGCTTATGAAAATCCGGACCCACTTCTCTTGGAGGAATGGGCCAAGCATACAGCGTTATCGTGCAAGGGCATGCTGAACATTCTCATTAAATTCGCGTGGAGCGATAGAGAGAAAGCCCTAAAAGAAATACAATCACTGGAGGAGGAGATATCAAAAGACCTGGATAAAACTAAGCAGGAAGAACTAAGAGAGCTAATGAAAAAACGTTTGACAAAATATGAGTTAAAAATAAGGCAAAGAAAGCAAGAAAAATTCAAGAGAGACGAGAGGGACTACTCTTTGGGAAGGGTGCTGACGTTTGCCAAGAAATTTGACGGACCAAGAAAGGAAATGTCAAAGAAGAAGGCAACATCAACCCCAGTGAGAGTGGAAACCTCAGAATCGGATGTTACAGAAAATGAGCACTCAGAGGACGAGATGGCAGGCACCTCGGGTGCTCAACACAAAACTCCTCTTCACGAGGAATTCAATCTAATCCGCCAGTCCTGGCTAAGAGGTGGAAAGAGCAAACCACCGGAAAGCACAATAGAAAAACCAGAAGGGGGGGCTGGAAGAGGAAGAGGAAATGTAACATCAAGAGTGACACGCAGCAAGAGAGGGGGGAGATGGTGACCGAAGTTGAGAACTTGACAATAGTCAACTTAACATCAAAAAGATTGACTATGACAGAAGAATCTGTGTTGAAACTGAGACTATCCTTCTGTCCCCATAATCGTCTCGAGTTTACACAAACGAGGATAGACCTTTTTAAATTTGTCCGTAAACTCAAGTTGCATAAATATTTTAAACTCAAACCTACCATCAAGGAATCGAGACAGCTCAAACAAAAAGCTAAGGACACAGACATCCTAACGTAGATGATCTAACATCTTTGGAAATACTTGAGGAACTGCGCTTGGAACAAGCAGGAACAGATGAGATCAATGAGGAGGCAATCACGCAAAGAACAAGACGCCTGGGCATAGAGCAAGAAGCACCGATAAGCCCATTCAAACCGGTGTCGCAATTTTTGCCGCAAATGCCACTGGATGCAATTGATACTTTCTCAGAGGCAGTAATTAAAGATCTTGTAAAACTGCAGAACAACATGAAGCCCATAACTAAGAAAAGGAACATGACCAAAGCGCAGGAAAGAGCCCTTGAAAACCTACAAAAGGATACTAATATCATCTACAAGCCCTCAGATAAAGGGGGGAACATTGTTTTAATGACAAAAGAACAGTATTGTGGGGTAGCTCTTAAACAACAAATGGATAGAAGACATTATGAGTTAACAACGAAGGAAGTATATCAGGAAAGTGTTAAACAATACCACCTACTGATAAAAAAATGGTATGACAAATCAATGTTAGATACAGATGAATATTTCTTCCTGAGAAACATCAATCCAGTGATACCAACGTTCTACCATCTCCCGAAGATACATAAAGACAGTATCAATCCACCGGGACGACCAATAGTGTCATGCTAGGGAGCCTCACAGAGAATTTGTCCATTTTTGTTGACCACTTTCTGTTTCAATCAGTACTGCAATTGTCTTCATACATCAAAGACACTAAGGATTTTATTAATCACATCGAGAATTTAGAGTGTGAACCATCTTACAAACTCATTGTTATGGATATAACGAGCTTGTACACCTGTATTGATCATATGCAAGGTTTGAATGCTATTGATTTCTTTTTGAAAAAGATATCCTTAAAATTTTCAGAACATAATAACATGCTAATCGAACTCATTGAATTTTGCCTGTTAAATAACTTCTTCCTATTTCAAGGAGACCTCTATCGACAGGTCTCTGGGACCGCTATGGGCACCTGCTTCGCCCCCAGCTACGCGAACTTATTCGTGGGCTGGTGGGAGGAGCAGGTGGCCTGGTCTCCAGCCAATAACAAATGGACCGAAGAAATAGTGGCCTGGTACAGGTATATTGACGACCTCTTCCTGATATGGAAGGGGTCAATAACCTCGGCTGAGTCATATATAATACATCTGAATGCCAATAATGTAAACCTCAAATTTACAGGAGAGATTAGTTCAGTGGCAGTGAACTACCTCGACCTGAGGGTATGCATACAAGAAGGAAAGTTGCTTACATCTCTTTTTCGAAAACCGACGGCTGGCAACTCAACGTTGCACGCTGCGAGTAGTCATCCCACTGGTCTAAAGAATAGCATACCTTATAGAGAATTACTAAGGCTGACACGCAATTGTTCAAGAGATTGTGATTTCAAAGTGGCCGCCAGGGAAAGTCTGGGCAGATTTTCGGCAAGAGGTTATAACATGGACCTGCTAGAAAACACTCTGAGCAAAGTTGAAAATATTCAAAGAGACAGATTAGTGAAAGATCAAGAAAAAAGTAAAAAGAGAAGGAAGGCCAGTGATGGCAAATTCCGCATGATCACGACATATTCGGAGGATGCGGATCTGCTTAAAAACATCTTACGTAGAAACTGGCATGTATTAAAAACTGACATGATCATAGGGATGGACATCCCTCCAGTTCCACAAATCACGTATAGGAAGGCTAGATCCCTTAGAGACAGATTGGTCCATAGTCATCTAGAAACAACACTACAAAAACAAGGGACATTGAGAGAAATGAAAGGGTTTTACCCTTGCGGTAAGTGCAAAGCTTGCACTAACAGCAAAAGAGTGTTAACATATGAGATCGAAGGACTAAAAAAACGCAAAACAATCACTAAGTTTATGACATGCCAGACGACCCACTCTGTCTATTGCTTGATTTGCCCTTGTGGCCTCCAGTATATAGGCAGTACAATACACAGTGTGAAGATACGCGTATTGGAACATATGCGCGCTATCGCAAATAAAGATTTGAGTTACCCTGTCGCAAGACATTTTGCCATCAAACACAAGAGCAATAGGGACCTATTACAGTACTTCAGTATTGATCACGTTCCAATGTATAGCAGAGGGGGGGACAGAGTCTTGAGACTCAGGAGGTTAGAGTCTCGATACATTATCGACCTACAAACTAAGACCCCCAAAGGCCTAAATAGCGGGGAGGAATTGGCGGTGCATTTGGGTACTTGATGATATGGGTCTGTCGAGGGTTTGAGAAATGTTTATATATGATGAAATACATGTACATGATGAAATGTTTTTCTTCTGACAATTGAGCAATAATGCATAGTAAGGGCTAGCCGATACACGGCAACATAGTAACATGGAAGAATATTGGGGTCAAAAAATCTGCGGATGCCGATACACGGCGTGATTAATTTATATATAAAAATATCATTTTTAGATTGTCATTTTTCCGCTATTACGATCGGTCTAATGAAAATATGAATTAATGAAATGTAAATCTGCACCAAGTGAATACCAATGAATGCTGATACACGGCGGTAATGAGATAAAGGATCCAAAGATGGCGCTGACATTTGACATTGTAATTCTAGTCCGTCTTTGAGCGTAATGGTCTTCTTGAAATGTATGACTCTAAGATGGCGCCGATAATCGGCATTGAAAATTTAGCCCGTTTTCAATTGCAATGCTCTCTATGACATTTAAATGTGGCGACTTCCAGTGTGATGTGTAAACACTGAAGAAGGAGCCTTCCAAAACGCATCTGTTGTGCTGACAATAAATCCGGTAAACTGCCCCCGCGAGTGCTGTCACTCTCTTTTTTTGAAGTTGGAGAAGAGTCTGGAGCAGAAATATATATATATATATATATATATATATATATATATATATATATATATATATATATATATATATATATATATATATAGCATAAAGTACCCCATTGCGTACATTATAAGGATATTGCAAGTCACAGAGGAGTTCCATGACCATATAGAGGAACGAGGCCGAAGGTTATGGAACTCCAATGTAACTTGCTATATCCCTACCATGTATGGCAGGGGTTACTTCATTCCTTATAATACACAGTCACACCATCACCTTTCCATTAAACCACTTAAATTCTTGGTGCGTATCTCTTTTCCTATGAAAGAGCGAGCATGTGTCAGAATCCTTGTCAGAGCATCACTGGGCACGCAGGGGCTGCTGGGCCCATTCATGGAGGTTGAGGCCTTTTACTCCTCATGTCCTGTGGCACAACCTACTATGGACAACTGGGCCAAGTTCTCCTTCTTCACTTACCTCTCAGGATAGCGTGGTCCGAACAGTCCAAGGCTCCCTAGGGGGAGGGGAGGCAGAAGTGGAAACATGTTAGTGAATACAGGCACACAAATCTACGTGTGCAGCAGCAGCAATAAATCATTGTTCAGCTAAATACTCACCTCTATAAAAAAAGATAAGTATTTTATTTCTACTACTTACCAACACAAAGAAAAAATAAAACATTCACAAAATTACACCGTCCTCCGGGGCTCTAGTGGTTCTCTCTCCCACTCACTCCTCGCATTAGTTATGGGTGTTATTCCCCTTTCACTATTGATAACATCCAGGATATGCCCCACTAGTCATCCAAGTTTCAAGAGACCAGTTTGACTCTAACTTTAGGTTAATTGTGCTCCAGGCTACTGCGCTAATTTAGCATCAAGTTCCCCAATCAGTTTTACTCGTGCTGACAGGGTGAAGCCTTAGTGTACCCCAACCCGGGCACTCACAGAGGCTGCAACCAGTTCTAGATGGATTGGCCACCTCGGGTGCCTGTGCAGTGTCTCTCATTCGTGGTCGCACTCCTGAAGCGTCCGGAGGCACTCTGCGACTCCTACTGCTGTATAAATGTATGGTTCTTCTCCCGGTTGCGATATTCCTGTCTTGGTTCCCATGCCTGGGTGGTGATACATCGGTGCTCCCATGATGTCCTCACTCCTCACTTCTCTAGCGGGGGAGGTGGAGATCAGACCGCAGTTCTTGGTGCTCCTGGTGACCTCCTATGGTGTACGGGGTCACCATATCCCATGATACAGGAGGTTTGGCCTGATCAGCACAGTGAATTTGTGCACAGCGGCTCCTCCTAGCATCCGAGTTGTTCTCAGGAAGGCATTTTGGTGGAAAGGAGATGCTCTGTGATTTTGAATTAGGAAGCAGTATTGCTTAGGTTACAAAAAAACGGGAAGACTCCATTTGTCCCTTTACTTGTGGTTGTTAAGTGACTCCCTATAATCTCTTTCGTTCCACCACCTTAGGCTTTCTTCCCTCTCAACTTTTTTCAGCCATATTGGGTGAAAGGATTCTGTAACCCCCACCTTCGTTTTGCACTGTATTTACTCTGACTTATGTACAAAGGCGCCAATATCATAACCCTTTGAACACTCCCTACTTAAAATGTGGATTCATTAATGCCCTTTCCTGGGCCAATGATGCACTTACGCCTTTTTAAGTATAAACACCTGTGATCTATTTCTTATTATCGAAACCTGGCTTAAAGACAGCACAGCTAGTAAGGTGCTAGATTTTATTCCACAGTATTAATCTTTCCTAAAGCTCGACTGACCTGGCCCTAAAAAGAGGTGGTGGAGTGGCTGTTGTTTTTAAAAACTATTTTAAAATGCAAAAAAACTCCACTTGTATCAATAGCTTAAGCAGAGACACTTATTACATATTTGTCGATTTCTCACAAGCTCTCTACAACTCTAACGCTCATATACCATTTTCTGATATCTCCTACAGCCTTTCTGACATTGTTTTTTTAATCTCCTTGTTTTTTCTAGAAGCAGTAATAATAAATACACACTACCTTTCATTTTGAAGATAAAGATGACACTATTGCTAACAAACCCATAACCCACGCTCAAGACTGTAGTCTCACCCATTTTGGTAATCCTCCGACTCATTCTGCAGACCACAAATTGAATATAATGTGGGCCTCTACTGATCTGTTTACTCGGTTTCCATTTTACCTTTGATCTAGGTACGACATTATTTAATCCCTTTTGAGGGATACATGCGATCGTATAACGTTATGTTAAATCAACTAAACAATACTTTGAAAACTCTGCTTACTTTTAAGTCATGCATCCAAATGCCTTAATTGGACTGCATTCATAGCTGATCAACAAAACCTTAAAACAACTATTCCACACTGGTTCAATTACAATTTTCAGAGACTTAACATACAATTGAGACAGTAAATTGCAAACAAAATATTAAGAGGAATGGAAAGTTCAATATAAAATTAAACTAGCTGCTTATAAAAATTCCATCCATAGTACATGCTCTTCATACTACAACAATAGAACAGATAACAGCAAAAGGACATTTTAAAATAATAAGAGAGTATGTCAATGCTCCAGCTACAACAATACTTACTCAACAATTCTTTGACACTCTGGCACAATATTTTGATGACCGTTCATCGATCTAGTCAAAAGGAAAAACAGGGCACCCTGTCTTCCAAAGCAACTATGTAATAAAAGCCATAAATAAAAATTATTTTTGAATGAGTCCTCTTGGAACAATTTTTTATTTATGGCCATTCGTCAATCTATTGAAACCTAGACTTTAGCTCTCTCTAGCTAACCTAGTTATGCTCATTCTTTGTTGGTCTGAACAAATATGCTCCAGTTACTTCTGATGATATTTGCACCCTGATTAAGAAATGTAAGTCCTGTGCCCCAACAAATGCAATGCCTTTTCGCATTGTACAGATGGAGCCACCTTCCATAAGCTAAGCTACACCGTAAATTGTCAACCTTTTGCTTACTCCTGGGATTGTGACCAGTGAACTAAAACTAAGTATAGTCAAGCCGATTCTTAAAAAACTCCTTTCTTGATCTTGGAGTACATTCTAACTATCACCCTATTATCACCCCATAGAGAAATTTTCCGGATTACTAAATCATTATTGAGAGTTCCGGACCCACCGACTCTCCCTGATCGCTCGGGATCTCGGTGCAATAATCTCGCTCAATTCTTCTTCGCTAAAGTACAAAATATTCTTAAAAACCTCCCGGTGAAAGATAACGCATTTATCATGAATTCTACATATCCTTCCCAAGCTAAGAATGTTCCCCTCTTGGAGGTCTTTGAACCCTTGTCTCTGGATTCCCTGTTACCCATACTGGCCGCTGTTAAAAGCGGGTCCCCACTTGATCCCGCTCCTCTAAACATTGTGAAATTGGCCGCCCCTATTGTTGCCCCTTACATCCTTAGTATGCTTAACGCCTCCTTTTCCTCGGGCCTGATCCCGCCCGATTGGAAAAAGAGCTATGGTGAAAGCCTTACTGAAGAAACCTCACCTTGACCCTAAGGATTTTGGTAATTACAGGCCTATCTCGCTCCTTCCAGGAGTGAGCAAAATCGCTGAAAAATATGTCAATACTACTCTTTCAGCGTTTCTCGAGTCACATGATCTGCTCCACCCATCTCAAACTGGTTTCCGCCCTCGACAAGGGACTGAAACCGCATTACTTATGGTGGTAGAGGAAGCAAGGAAGATCCTTGACTCAGGAGGTTCTTCAGCTATTATCCTCCTTGATCTAAGCGCGGCCTTTGATACGGTGAACCACCAAATTTTGGTTCACCGTCTCAGGAATGTAGGGGTGTCAGGTCTGGCTCTCTCATGGATCGAATCTTTCCTGGAAGGTAGGACCTTCCAGGTGTTCGAAGACGATATTATATCCGACCCTCTGCCTTTGCAATGTGGGGTTCCTCAGGGCTCCTCCCTGAGCCCGACATTATTTAATGTTTATATGGCCCCTTTGGCGGATATAGTAGCTCCTTTTGGAGTTCATATTGTGTCGTATGCTGACGATACACAGCTGGTCGTGGCTTTGAACCAAGTTAATCAGTCACCTGCCGACCTCCATACTTGCCTAGCAGAAGTGGCAAAATGGATGAGTTTTTCCCATCTCAAACTCAACGGCGAAAAAACTGAAATAATGCTTCTGGGTAACCATCCCAGCACTAACTTGAATGTCATCTGGCCACCCTGCATGGGCATTGCGCCGGATCCAAAGCCCGAAATAAAAAGTCTAGGTGTATGGTTGGACCAGGATCTGACCTTCAAAACTCAAGCCAGGAAGACGGTGGCCGCCTGCTATGGCATGCTTAAACTGATCCGAAAAATCCTCCCGGTACTCCCATTTCTAGCCAAAAAACTATTGATCCAAGCTCTGATCCTTTCCAGGATCGACTTCTGTAATGCCCTATACCTTGGGTCCCCCAAGGCAGTGATTACCAGACTTCAGACTGCTCAGAATTCGGCAGCCCGATTACTTACTGGTACTAATCGTCACTGCTCGGCCAAGCCCGCGCTGCGCGCGTTGCACTGGCTCCCGGTGCAGGAAAGGATCAACTTTAAGGCCTTTTGTCTAACCCATAGGTCTTTGGAGGGTAATGGACCTCCCATCCTTAAAAACCTGATCCATCCGTATAAAGCCTCTAGAAATCTCCGATCTGACTCTCTTCGTCTAGCCAAAATGCCAAGAATCAAGAGATCTAGAAGTGGTGGTAGGCTTTTTTCCTACAATGCCTCCAAGTTATGGAACTCCCTCCCCCTTCATCTTCGAAAAGAATCAAACCATCTTGGCTTTCGGAAGCTGTTGAAGACATGGCTGTTCATCTAGCCGTCAGCTCGACCTCTCTCTCAACACATAGCGCTGGGATGCTCCCGGGTAACCATGCGCTTTACAAATCCTTTTTCATTTCATTCATTCATTCATATTACTTTGCTTCTGATCATCACTAAAATCTTTGTAAGTGCTGTAGCTAGTCAACAGTCCACCTTCTGAGAGACTAACATTAAATGATGCTCAGGTAGTTTTCCGTCCAAATAGAAGTACTGAATCTGGTCTTGTAGCTGTCTTTGATGAATTGTGGAGAGCCACAGAGGATTTCACCACAGTTGTCCTTACTCTCCCAGACCTGTCAGCTGCATTTTACACTGTGGATCATATCATCCAGCTTCCAGATTAAAACGTTGCAGACCTAATGGTATTACATTGGCATGGTTCTCCTCTGTTTTTTCAGAGAACAGATCCCATTAAGTCCTCTTAGGCAATTTAATAGTTGTTTTTAGTTATCATTTCCACTGGTATTCCACAGGGGTCTATAATGTCTCCCTGTCTATTTAATATTTACATGCTGCCCCTCATGAACCTTTTGGTTCCTTTGTCTGTAGATTCTATACTTAGGCTGATAAAACACAGCTAATAATTTAAATTAAGTGGAGCCTAAGCCGCCTCAAATACTCTTTCAGATTCAGATTACCTATGTAAAATCAAGTACTGGATGGACCATAACTGGCTCCAAATAAATATTGAAAAAACAAACAACTTGTCTGTGGCAATGGCCCTTATTTGTGGTCACCCTCTTTTTGTTTTGATTCTGTTGGACCTTTCCCAGTATCTAAAACGTCATGAAGAGCCTTGGAATGATTTTGGACAGTAAGTTGACAATGGCTAACCAGGTCTGTACATAGTCTGTTCCTGCTTTTCTGTTTGTGTAAGATTTGTCCCGTTCTAGCCTTGCTTAACCTAGAATGCATTCAAAACCAAGGAGGTCATTACGATGGCGGACGGAAAAAAAAACGACCGCCTTGGTAGCGGGAAAATACCGCCCGCCGCTACCGCGGGAAAACCGACGGCTAGATTAGGATCCCCAGCGGTAAAACCACAACCGCGGCGGAAAGGAGATACGAAAATCCGCCGTACGCCTGCGAAGAGGGCACTAAACCGTCCGCGGCAGTCGGTGTCGCAGCGGAAACAGGCCAAACGCCCGCAACCACAGCGGAGACACCGCCATCAAAATTATGATATCCCCGACACCCCCGCGGTGCAGTGCGCTGCTACCGACCGCCGCGGTCGACAACAGTGAAGAATCAGTGAGACGGCGGAAGTGCCATAGCCGAGCCACCACTGCGGACGCTCCGCAAAAAAATGGCGGTCGCCAGAAAAACACACAACATGGCCACAAAGTGCACCAACCACACAAGGCATGCACCCAAAATTAGCCAACACAGCCCAAAGACACACCCCCATGGGAAACACAAAAACTACAAATCCCAGGTACACACACACACCACACCTGCAACCAACACCCCATCCTGACACACCCACAGACACCAGTATAAATCCAGCACCCAACAGACCACAATCCTTTGCAAAACTCCACAACTGAGGGGACATCCACCACAGATGACAGGAGAGGCAAATCTGCACAACACACACACATCACCACCACCACCACCACTTCCACACCTGCACCTCTAACACCTTTGCACAGCACACACCATACACATCACAACCACCACTACCAAACCTGCACCCTAAACACCTTGACACATCACACACCATGTCACCACAGAGAATGCCCAAATTCACTGAGAGCGAGTTGAGGGTCATGGTCGATGAGATAATCAGGGTAGAACCACAATTGTTTGGTAACCAGGTCCAACAGACACCACTGGCAACAAGGACGCAAATGTGGAGAAGGATAGTAGAGAAGGTCAATGCAGTAGAGATGAAATCATGAAGAGGTGGCACAATCTGAAGGCAGTGGTCAAAAAGAGGAGAGCCAAGAACCATGAGCTGGCTCAGAGGACAGGCAGTGGCCCTCCCGTTCCACTCAAAACATTCACTGAATGGGAGGAGAAGGTGCTTGGCATTCTACATCCAGAGAGTCTCTCAGGAATACCCGGGGAGTGGAGGCTGGTAAGTACAAACAAATGCCTAACATCACACAAATGTACTGTCTTGCCCAATCACAAAATAATACCTCCTAGGTACAAATTCATTCATGTGCACAACACTCCTCCTAACACATCTCTCACAGATACAACAGACACTCCCCCTGAAGCCCCCCAAAGGTAGTAAGCAACATCACCATGGGTACATGTGTACATGCTGCAAGCACTACAACTCCCACAAGGCCCCCTTGTCCCACAGCTGAGCAGGATGTAGCCCTCCCCCCACCCAGAAGCAAGCCTCAGCCATTGTGTGCTACACCCTCACCTAACAGGTAGGTAGCCATCTTCACAGGGAGGTGGGTGTGTGTGTGGGAGGCCTGCACTACAACTCCCACCAGGCCCCCTTGTCCCACAGCGGAGCAGGATGTAGCCCTCCCCCCACCCAGAAGCAAGCCTCAGCCATTGTGTGCTACACCCTCACCTAACAGGTAGGTAGCCATCTTCACAGGGAGGTGGGTGTGTGTGTGGGAGGCCTGCACTACGACTCCCACCAGGCACACCCTGCCCCATCACTCAGCAGGATGGAGCACCCCTCCCCCCAGAACCATGTGGCAGCCATTGTGTTCTTCACCCTCACCTAACAGGTAGGTAGCCATCATCACAGGGAGGTGGGTGGGTGTTTGGGAGGCCTGCACTACAACTCCCACCAGGCCCCCTTGTCCCACAGCTGAGCAGGATGTAGCCCTCCCCCCACCCAGAAGCAAGCCTCAGCCATTGTGTGCTACACCCTCACCTAACAGGTAGGTAGCCATCTTCACAGGGAGGTGGGTGTGTGTGTGGGAGGCCTGCACTACGACTCCCACCAGGCACACCCTGCCCCATCACTCAGCAGGATGGAGCACCCCCTCCCCCCCCCAGAACCATGTGGCAGCCATTGTGTTCTTCACCCTCACCTAACAGGTAGGTAGCCATCACAACAGGGAGGCCTGCACTACAACTCCCACCAGGCCCCCTTGTCCCACAGCTGAGCAGGATGTAGCCCTCCCCCCACCCAGAAGCAAGCCTCAGCCATTGTGTGCTACACTCTCACCTAACAGGTAGGTAGCCATCTTCACAGGGAGGTGGGTGTGTGTGTGGGAGGCCTGCACTACGACTCCCACCAGGCCCCCTTGTCCCACAGCTGAGCAGGATGTAGCCCTCTCCCCACCCAGAAGCAAGCCTCAGCCATTGTGTGCTACACCCTCACCTAACAGGTAGGTAGCCATCTCCACAGGGAGACGGTGCAGTGTGTTTGGCTATCCATCCCACAAAATGCTACATGCTTGCTGTCCCACCACTATGGAGGATGTGACACTACACCCCAAATAAGAAGCATGTGGCAGGCAATGTATGCTACCCACCCAACTCACAGGTAGGTAACCGCATCTCACAGGTCGGGGTGTGTGGGGCTGGAAAGCTTGCACAACAACTCACACTGGCCCACCTGACCGGCAGCACACAAGACCCATTACTCCCTGGCACCAACATGCATGTGTCAGTCATTGCAATGTACACTTCAAAAGAACTTGCATGTGGACATACCATGCTGACCTGTCCCACACTGGACCAAGATGGAAGCCATCATCATACACACACAGAGAGGTCTCACAAATACAAGGAAAACACAGCAAACACAACATATCCATAGCCACAACATAAAGCCAGATATGCATTTAATAAAACATGTCGGCATAGGACACCAGGCCTCTCAATTCACAACTGCACACCCAGATAGCATTGGCAACTATAGTATGCACACACCTAAGAAAATGAAACTGTGACAGCGACCAAAGTGTGAATGACTGAAACACATGTCGATGGAACTCCGAGCACAACCATGCACACCACTACATGCCATCTGACAGTAGCAGTGGACCAGACCACCTAGGATCTACTGAAAGCAAACTTAAGCATGTCTGGAATTGCAAATACAGATATCTACACCACAATGATAAGGTATGCATGAAACTACAATGCTCACTCACTGTGCAGAGAGAACCGCTACAAGGGCTCAACAAGTGACACATACGCGTAAATGGATGACATATGATTGATCAATAACTGTATGCCAACATGAGACTGTCAATGTCATAAAACATATATTGTGCATGTCATGTCTTGAGAACTCCCAATATGGACAAGTAATGCATGTACCACAACAGCTTGTAATGCATCACTGGATGTCGGTCAATGCAAATTTGTACAGTGAACAACTGCTGGATGTACAAACAGTTGATGTAACACTGCTAACACTAACTTTGCTGGGTGCAACACAATGACCATTTCTCATCTGACCCACAGGTGACCAAGAACTCACTGCAGAGGATGACACCACCCTGCAGAGCCAGTCCCCCCCTGGAACAGAGACAACTGGATGAGGACTCCCTGGATTCCTTGGATGAGGAGCTCCACGCTGGCCCATCTGGTGTGGCAGGCCGCAACCAGTCCCAGGCACCCATTGTCCCCCCAACCACATCAGCTGCAGCCCCTGACCATCCTCTGACAGCTGCTGTCACGGCCTGTGTGTCAACCACTACCACCACCACCACCACAGCTGGCCGCAACACCCTCCCTGCCCCAGGGGTTGAGCAGCCCACTACATCGACTGCGGAGGCCAGGGAGAGGATGCAGCGGGCCAATGTGAGGACCGGACAGGACCGTGGCAGCAGTGCAGGTGGTCGGGACAGGGTCATGCAGAGGGGGACTGATCCTGGGACGGAAGCCCTGGGCCACATCGACAGAGTCCTTGGGGCCTACCAACAGGCCCAGGGACGAATGGGCCGGTTAGAGGAAGAATCTCGGGAGCACCTCTTGCTGCTGAGGTCCATGGACACACGCATGGGACAGATTGTGGACCTCTTGGGGCAGCTAGTGGCGGATCTGAGGGACAGGCCAGCGCAACATTCTACCCCTCCCCCTGTTGGGCAGCAGGATGACAGTTCATCATCCTCCCCTGCGTCCACAGAGGGGGGTGAGTCCTCAGACACCACTGTCCCTGCAGCAGTGGCCCCTCCAGTCAAGCGCAAAAGGTGCCGTCCAAGGAAAGGCCAGGGGGACCCACGTGCCAAAGCACCTGCCAAACGCTAGTCCCCGAGCCAGCTATGATGGCATTGACCTTTTGGACTATCCTTCACCACACTGCCATGTGAATGGCATCCATCTGTTGGACTGGGTCTCCACATCATTGTGGGGACTACTCAAGTATCTCATTTACCTTGACTGTCAACTCACTTCTTCAATTACCCCCTTCACATTTCCTCCACCCTTGCATGTCACAGTTGTTAATAAATACACCTTACACACATGTTGTTGTGTCTGCTCCATCTTTAATACAGGATGTGCAACCTTCACCGTGTAGGACATGGTCCAGGGGAATGGAATGTAGGTAACAAGTGAGATGCTGAAGGGACCTACGGAAAACAGCAGAACAAGAGTCACTTGTATGGGTGTGGCATTGCACACATCACACGACACTTGTCAACAAGGTACTCAGATCTACAAACTTTACACAGAGCAACAGTCACCATAGAGACAATCTGTTCCACACTAACCAATCACACATACATTGGCAGGCAGCAATGAGTCAACACCAAGCTGCAGTCAGCAAGCTCACATACACCCACACAGCAACAGCACCACCATCAGACCATTTTGACCCTTCTACATCGTCACTCACCTTCAAGTGAAGTAGCGGGTGATGAGCTGACGACGCATGTCGACCCCTTCCTCCTCTCCACTGCCCTCGTCACTGGATCCGGCTTGATTTGCAGGCGGCGGCCTTGGCTGCTCATCATCGTCATCCAGGATCAGGGGTATTGCCTTGCGAATGGCGAGGTTGTGGAGCATGCAGCATGCCACCACTATCTGACACACCTTCCCTGGCGAGTACATAAGGGCCGCCCCAGTACGGTCCAGGCACCGAAATCTTGATTTTAGGAGACCAAATGTCCGTTCTATCACACGCCGTGTCCTCCCATGGGCATCATTGTATCAGCTGGCGTGACGGGGTTCCGCAATGGGCTCAGCAACCACGGGCGGTTTGGATATGCCGAGTCACCTGTGTGTGAGAGACACAGATTAACCTTGCAGTCCCAAAATGCTACACAACAGCATGTCACACACACACACCACTCTAATCCACTATACATACTCACCCACAAGCCATGCACGCTCAGGAAGCAGATTGGCCATCAACTGAGGAACGATGCTGCTGCGCAAGATGTGGGCATCATGGGCTGAGCCGGGAAACTTGGCACACACGTGTGAGATGATCATGTCCGCCAGGCACACCACTTGAACATTTACCGAGTGTGAATGCTTCCTATTGCGGTAAACCTGTTCACGTGCCTGTGGTGGCACAAGCCCAACATGTGTGCAATCAATTGCACCAATGACATGTGGGATATGTCCAAGGGCATAGAAATCGCCCTTCACAGCCACCAACTCAGGCCCCCTGGGAAAATGGATATATCTGTCTTTGTACAGCATCATGGCCGACAGGACATCCCTCAGCACCATGCTGAACATCGGCTGTGACATCCCGCCTGCACTTGCGACCGTGTGCTGGAATGAGCCCGTTGCAAAGAAATGCAGGCATGCCATCACCTTAGCTGTTGCGGTGAAAGCTGTTGGATATGTCCGACGTGGCTGCAGGTGGGGCTCCAACATGGCACATAGGTTCTGCAGGGTTTGTCGGTCCAGCCTGAATTTGCGGATTATTTCCTCATTCTCCATGTCTGCCAGGACTGTGAACGGACGATGGATATTGTGCCACCTCCTCCTAGGACAGATCACAGTGCACAGATGTCAATGCAGAAGACCATGAAATGTGCATCACATCAATTACTTCTACAGACACATTCCCAAGTCTTACAACATGCACCATCAACCGACAGGGCACTTCACAACTAGGTTCACATCAGGCACACTACTCGTACACCTGTCCCCTTACCAGCAGCAATTATCTGTGCACCCCTCCGGCTCATTCGCATGCACAGTGTGATATACTAACAGATATGTGTGCATACCTGTGAGTCTGACCCCCAGCATATGTTGATAATTGCAATACTAGCCGAACACACCATGTTGCTGGCCCTGATACACCTCCCAACACAGGTTGCACATGGCACACATCAACTACACACTCACCACCGGCTGAGCGTGGGGGACACGTGTGTGCATGTGCATTGGACAATGTGCCAGTTGCTGATGCCCCTAGTCCAGTCAATGAGACGACATTGTGCGTTACATTGCACACACAGACATTGACCATTATCTCCATATGCTATGCAACACAGTAACTGGACAGTCTACATTTCATTACACAGCACATGTGACATGTGCGAGTGTATGTGCCCATGCAATGTATTGGCGGCCCATATATGGTATGTGTTGGTGACGTGGAGTGACATGTCCCTTTTGTGCATTTGCCCTCATGAGGACCCTTCAATTGTTGAGACCCTGGGCACTGTATATGTTGGCCTATGCAGAGAGCTGGAGGACACGTTAGGTGCAGCACAGCTACTCAACAACTCCATCAATGCTCACTCCAGGCACTGTCTGCCAGACATGTGGCGGTGCCTACCGCCTGGCCACTGAGGTGCGGCACCGCACATAACCCATGCACGATCGCGGGAGACACCGCCAGTTATGTATGTGACAATTGCGGTCACCATGCACCGCTACCCAAATCACGGTCACTCCAGGCACTGTCTGCCAGACATGTGGTGGTGCCTACCACCTGGCCACTGAGGTGCGGCACCGCACATAACCCATGCACGATCGCGGGAGACACCGCCAGTTATGTATGTGACAATTGCGGTCACCATGCACCGCTACCCAAATCACGGTCACTCCAGGCACTGTCTGCCAGACATGTGGCAGTGCCTACCGCCTGGCCACTGAGGTGCGGCACCGCACATAACCCATGCACGATCGCGGGAGACACCGCCAGTTATGTATGTGACAATTGCGGTCACCATGCACCGCTACCCAAATCACGGTCACTCCAGGCACTGTCTGCCAGACATGTGGCGGTGCCTACCGCCTGGCCACTGAGGTGCGGCACCGCACATAACCCATGCACGATCGCGGGAGACACCGCCAGTTATGTTTGTGACAATTGCGGTCACCATGCACCGCTACCCAAATCACTGTCACTCCAGGCACTGTCTGCCAGACATGTGGCGGTGCCTACCGCCTGGCCACTGAGGTGCGGCATCGCACATAACCCATGCACGATCGCGGGAGACACCGCCAGTTATGTATGTGACAATTGCGGTCACCATGCACCGCTACCCAAATCACGGTCACTCCAGGCACTGTCTGCCAGACATGTGGCGGTGCCTACCGCCTAGCCACTGAGGTGTGGCACCGCACATAACCCATGCACAATCGCGGGAGACACCGCCAGTTATGTATGTGACAATTGCGGTCACCATGCACCGCTACCCAAATCACGGTCACTCCAGGCACTGTCTGCCAGACATATGGTGGTGCCTACCGCCTGGGCCCTGTGGTGTGTCACCGGCATGGACCATGCCCCTGCAGCCAATGGGAAGCAGCCTCGCGGTAGCCTGATGCGAGTTTGAAAATCGCGGTGGGCGTGCACCACCCCCGCGGAGGCGGTCACTGGAGGCATTCATAAGATGCACCACCGCGGTAGCGCGCACATGCATCCTACGGTGTGTCACCGGCATGGACCATGCCCCTGCAGCCAATGGAAAGCAGACTCGCGGTAGCCTGATGCGAGTTTGAAAATAGCGGTAGGCGTGCACCGCCACCGCGGAGGCGGACATTGGATGTATTTGAATGAGGCAGACCTCGTACACCAATTGCAGCACCCTGGGACCACTGACACAGCCCCAGGGGCCTATATATGTGTGGGAGGGCGCACCACATTCCCACAGCTACCAGGGACTGCTGACTGACACCCCTGCACCTGCTGCTGCTGCCTCAAGGGACTG
This sequence comes from Calotriton arnoldi, assembly GCA_963921515.1. Taxonomy (NCBI): domain Eukaryota; kingdom Metazoa; phylum Chordata; class Amphibia; order Caudata; family Salamandridae; genus Calotriton; species Calotriton arnoldi. The sequence continues at coordinate 103,278 of CAWUFW010021007.1, forward strand.
CTGGCTGCCACCCTGCACCTGCTGCTGCTGCCCCAAGGGACTGCTGGCTGCCACCCTCCACCTGCTGCTGCTGCTGCCTCAAGGGACTGCTGGCTGCCACCCTGCACCTGCTGCCTCAAGGGACTGCTGGCTGCCACCCTGCACCTACTGCTGCTGCCCCAAGGGACTGCTGGCTGCTACCCTGAACCTGCTGCCTCAAGGGACTGCTGACTGCCACCCTCAACGTGCTGCTGCTGCCACATGTCCATTGTGATGTCGAGGACTCAGAAGATCCGTGCCAGTCCCTTCACCAGTGAGGAGCTTGGGGTCCTGGTAGACGGGGTGCTTGCACAGTACCCAAGGCTTTATGGCGGACCTAATGTCGTGGTAAGTTTCCCAGACTGTGAGTGAGAGTGCAGGGTGTGCACACGTGGGGTGGAGGTGCTTCGGTATGTGTCAGTGGTTGTGGGGCTCTGACATGCACTGCCCATCATGTTTGCTACTGCGGGAAGGGCTTGGTGGGCTCTTTCACACGTTACCCTGCATGCCTATCCAGAGTAGAGGGACATGTCCTGTAGTGTCAGCCATACAGTGCAGCTGCATTTTGGTGATGCAGGAGTCTGGCCAGTTAGCGTTTGTGTGCATGGCTGTGTTGCTCCCAATTGACCCACTCAGTGTCAGTCGACCTGCCCTGCACAGTCCCCACCGAATGCCACATGTCAACATCACTGCATATACAGTGTGTACCATGTGTGTTTGGCTCACGCCTCTTCATCTAAGTCCCATCTCTGCCATGTAGATTGCACAGTAGCAGGCGTGGGAGAAGGGTGTGTGTATGACAGTCGTTGTCACTCTATGTGAGTCCCAAGACACAGTGAGGCTTTCACAGGGCTAGGACACTTAGGTCTGCGCAGTGTTGGACACAGTGAGTCCAACAACATGACACATGTTTTGCTATCTTCTGTATGTGTAGTTGTAGGTAACTGCAGACAGTAGCTGCAGGCAGACTACACGTTGCTTGGTGTGTTGGTATCCTGCATGTGAATGGGGTGTGGAGGTACTGTGTCCACCATCGAACATGCATGCCTGTACGTCTGATTGACCAATGACATTGCATCATGTTTAGAGCAATTGTTGGCTATGTGACGGTTGTAGCTTGAGTTTTGGATGAGTCACTGTCGTGCTACTGCATTTTCGTTGTGTTGTTATTGTGCACTGTGTCACTGGCACATCACCCCTCTTGTCTCCCATGCCTGCAGCTGAAGGTCCACCAGCGTAAAGCTGTGTGGAGGGCCATTGCCTCCAGAGTCCGGGATCTGGGTGTGTCAAACCGAAGGCGCACCCACTGTCATAAAAGGTGGGACGACATCTGCCGGCTGAGCAAGAACGTGGCCGAGATGGCGCTGGGGCTGCTCCCTCGGACTGGCAGGTTGGCTAGGCGCAGCATGACACCACTAATGGCCCGCATCCTGGCCGTCACACTACCTGAGCTGGACAGACGACTGAGGGAGCATCAGCAGCGAGACAGGGGTGAGTATGTGTTGCAGGCTGCCTTTGGCTGGGAGTGGGTGCATGTGTCTACAGAGTGTGCAAATTGTCAGCTGTGTGACGTTGGTTGTGTGGTGCAATGTTTTGTGAGTGGACTCTGTGCTGGGTGTATTTGCCATGCTTTTGCCCAAACGGCGCTTCATGAAGTGAGTTTTAGCACTGTGCATCTCTCTTACATTTGGAGTTGTGGCCTTCAGGTACCTTCTGCTGTGGGGTAGTGTGTGAATTCTGATGGATGGTAATGCCAGTGTGCCAACTGTGAATGCGTTTCAATGAATGTGTGCAATTCCAGACCTCAGATGTCTGCCAGTCAGACATCTGAGGCCAATGTGCAACAGTAGATGTGCCCATGGCCTCGATATGGTGGATGGCATGTGTGCAGGGTCATTGTGGGCTGGTATGTTGTAGTCTGTGTGGTCCCCTACTGCTCCACACATGTAGGTGATGTGCACCATGTCGTGGTGTTCATCCTTGCCAACATCGGGACAGTGTGTGTGCACAGGGCATTTTGGGGCTGTGTCTGATGTGAGCCAACTGCAGGATGGAGTGCTGTGTGAATCACCTGGGTCACTTATGGCAGGACGTGTGGCGGACATGCACCGTTGTGTCGAAATTTTGGGTGTCAAGATATATGTGTGCACAGGGTGGCATGCAATGTGCTGCACTCCTCTTTCTAGGATGCAGATGTATTGGCACGTGTTAGTTCTGTTGATGCCACTCATCTCACAGTACTTCTCTCTCCTGTGCAGCAGCTCCCGTATGTGCAGAGGGAGAGGGGACGGACACCAGTGGTGAGGCTTCCACTGCTACAGCCGCACCGGAGCTGACTGACACAGATGTGACCAGCGCCGAGGAGGGGGACAGGAGTCTGCTAGAGGACTCACAGCTGGAGACACAAAGCTCTACCTCATCTGACGCCAGCGGTGACACATCCATGTTGGGGGTACAGGGAACGGGGAATCTGCCTCCTCTTCCGCCACACAGCGTCCAGTGCCCTGCCTCCCTTCAACCTCCACTGGTGCTGCCCGTGTCCGCACAAGTAGGAAGGGTAGAGTCACCTTCACCCCAGGCACAGCTACCCCAGCCCATGTCAGCCCTGCTGCCCTCAGTGCAGAAGCAGTCGAGCTATTGCGCCAGATGTGTGTGGGGCAGACAGCACTTCTCAATGCCTTCCAAGAGCACGACAAAAAGTTGGGGCAGGTTATAGCTTTCATGGAGGGCTTACATTCCGACGTTGGTGGGCTACACCGCACTGTGCAGTCCTTGTCATCAACTGTGACAGCAGCCCTGCAACAGGCACATAGTCAGGGAGCGACTCCCAGCACTCGGTCCGGCCCCATGTCACTGTGCACCTCTGACGACAGTGACAATGCCCAACGGACCCCAAAGTCCCGATACAGAACCCGCAGCACACAGGAGCAGCAGCAACCCAAGCGTACTAGGGCACAGACACCATCCCCACATAAGAGTAAGGCCACCCCAGAGCGTAGAGAGAAAAGCCCATCAGGCGACAGCAAGGGCCACAAAGCAAAGAAACAAGCATCAGGGTCACAGGCCTCACCTTCCTCCCCTGCCAAAGACTCCCCTGTCCCAAAGACGTCTCGCAGAGGCAAGAAGACAGTTTCCACACCCACTGAGAAGGTGTTGCCTGCAAACATTACACAGGATGAGGGCCCCATGGATAATCCATCCTTGACCTCCACTCCCAGCCCAAGCCCTGTGAAGCCAGCACGGGAGGACACTGTAGGGGGCAAAGCTGGTGGACAGAGGGAGGCAGGGCGGCGGCAAACACCAGGCAAGCGCACAGTGGGTTCCAGCATGTCCCCAGAGGGGGGGTCACCATCCACACCAGAATCAGCTTTGGTGTTGGGGTCACCTGTTGTGTCTGCCCCAGTTCCCCTCAATCCCCTGACAGGGAAGCCTTTCAAGATCCCCAAGAAGTGGAGAGGCACCCCTCCACATTCTCCGGCACACACTGTGTCTCACCAGGGCATGAGTCCACCTCCCCGGGCCACCACCCCACCTGGTCCAAGCAGCCCCCCAGCTACCACATGCACAGTTGGCTCTTCCACAGTTGTTACTCCCACTGCCCAGGGTAGTCCGCCAACAGACCCCAACACACAGTCAGCTCCAAGTCCGACAGACAGCCCCATCTGAATGGTGGTCACCCTCACACACCTGTCTGTCCACAGGGGTGCGTGTGATGCCCATTGTCAGACCCATTACTCTGTTGCTGGGCATGGTAGAGTTGCATACATTCCCTGTGTAGCTTCTGATGTGACTACTCTGCACGTTGTACTTGCCTTGTGTTTCACTGCTGTGTGCCCTCTGCCTGTGCAGGATCTCATGGACTTAACCTGCACTGTGTCCTGGCCACTGGCCTTGTTGTTCACTGCTGTGTGCCCCTGCCTGTGCAGGATCTCATGGACTTAACCTGCACTGTGTCCTGGCCACTGGCCTTGTTGTTCACTGCTGTGTGCCCCTGCCTGTGCAGGATCTCATGGACTTAACCTGCACTGTGTCCTGGCCACTGGCCTTGTTGTTCACTGCTGTTTGCCCCTTGCCTCTGCAGGATCTCATGTACCTCACCTGCACTTTGGACTGGCCACTGGCCTTGTTGTCGACTGATGTCCTAGACTTGCCTCTGCAGGATCTCATGTACCTCACCTGCACTTTGTCCTGCCCACTGGCCTTGGTGTTCACTGCTGTGTGCCCCCTGCCTGTGCAGGATCTCATGGACTTAACCTGCACTGTGTCCTGGCCACTGGCCTTGTTGTTCACTGCTGTGTGCCCCCTGCCTGTGCAGGATCTCATGGACTTAACCTGCACTGTGTCCTGGCCACTGGCCTTGTCGTTCACTGCTGTTTGCCCCCTGCCTGTGCAGCTTCTCATGTACCTCACCTGCACTGTGTCCTGGCCACTGGCATTGCTGTTCACTGCTGTTTGCCCCCTGCCTGTGCAGCTTCTCATGTACCTCACCTGCACTTTGGACTGGCCACTGGCCTTGCTGTTCACTGCTGTTTGCCCCCTGCCTGTGCAGCTTCTCATGTACCTCACCTGCACTTTGGACTGGCCACTGGCCTTGTTGTTCACTGCTGTGTGCCCCCTGCCTGTGCAGCTTCTCATGGACTCACTCTGCACTGTGTCCTGGCCACTGGCCTTGTTGTTCACTGCTGTTTGCCCCTTGCCTGTGCAGCTTCTCATGTACCTCACCTGCACTGTGTCCTGGCCACTGGCCTTGTTGTTCACTGCTGTTTGCCCCTTGCCTGTGCAGCTTCTCATGTACCTCACCTGCACTGTGTCCTGGCCACTGGCCTTGTTGTTCACTGCTGTTTGCCCCTTGCCTGTGCAGCTTCTCATGTACCTCACCTGCACTGTGTCCTGGCCACTGGCCTTGTTGTTCACTGCTGTGTGTCCCCTGCCTGTGCAGGATCTCATGGACTTAACCTGCACTGTGTCCTGGCCACTGGCCTTGTTGTTCACTGCTGTGTGCCCCCTGCCTGTGCAGGATCTCATGGACTTAACCTGCACTGTGTCCTGGCCACTGGCCTTGTTGTTCACTGCTGTGTACCCCCTGCCTGTGCAGGATCTCATGGACTTAACCTGCACTGTGTCCTGGCCACTGGCCTTGTTGTTCACTGCTGTTTGCCCCTTGCCTCTGCAGGATCTCATGTACCTCACCTGCACTTTGGACTGGCCACTGGCCTTGTTGTCGACTGATGTCCTAGACTTGCCTCTGCAGGATCTCATGTACCTCACCTACACTTTGTCCTGCCCACTGGCCTTGTTGTTCACTGCTGTGTGCCCCCTGTCTGTGCAGGATCTCATGGACTTAACCTGCACTGTGTCCTGGCCACTGCCCTTGTTATTCACTGCTGTGTGCCCCCTGCCTGTGCAGGATCTCATGGACTTAACCTGCACTGTGTCCTGGCCACTGGCCTTGTCGTTCACTGCTGTTTGCCCCCTGCCTGTGCAGCTTCTCATGTACCTCACCTGCACTGTGTCCTGGCCACTGGCCTTGTCGTTCACTGCTTTTTGCCCCCTGCCTGTGCAGCTTCTCATGTACCTCACCTGCACTTTGGACTGGCCACTGGCCTTGCTGTTCACTGCTGTTTGCCCCCTGCCTGTGCAGCTTCTCATGTAAATACTGTGCATATTGAAATGCCCACTGGCTTTGCTGTTGCCAGATTTGTTGGCTCTATATGCAAATTGTGAATAAACACAGTTGGTCCTACAGTGAGTTGTCAGTGTCCTTCCTGAATAATGTTGTTTCTGTGTGTGCATGGTTAACTGTGTCACAGGCTCAGTATGCCACTTCGACATTGCCAATGGGTTGTGTCACATTTCATTTTTTTGCAGGGGTGGGAGGCACTTCATTTCTACATGACTGTGATACTTATGGGTGCAGTGCAGGTGGTTGGCAATGAAGTCTTGTAGTCATCTTCCTTCTTGGCTCATGTTATCTATGGTGGACACATGTCAGGTTTGTGGGCAATGGCAGCACAGGGTGGGAGTTTGGGCACAGGCTTACAGGCAGGCAGGCCAGGGTCATGGGGTCTGTGTGAGCTTCCTTTCTGTGTGCCAATCAGTGTCGGTGTATGGACATCTTGTGGTGATGAGTTATCCAGGTCCCATGGCTTACTTCCAATGTGTGCACTTGGGTGGTGGAGAAGTGTGTGGTGTGAAGGGGATGACTTTGTTGTGACTGTGGATGTGTGTGCACATGCATTGTCAACTACTGCCATGTGTGACCCTGGAGTGGTGTGCCTGTGTGTGTACTTGTTTAGCCCTGTGGTTGTGTTTTGTGCACATGGCAGTATTGTGTGTTGCTGTTGTGGGAGGAGGTATGTGTGCCATATCCTACTTGTGCTTGGCTGTCATGTAGTGTGTCACTGGGCCCTGTGTGTTGTGCAGCAGACGTTGTCTTGTCCAGTATTTGGATGCCTATGTGTGGCTGGTCAGTGTTTGTGTTCAGGGCCTTCCTTACATCCCTGTGCCTATACATGGGTGTCCTTGCTGTCTCCAGGAGTTGTGGCATTGGGGTGACCGTGGTTTGTGTTGACTGACTGTGTCAGCCATGTGTGCTGTGATGGGCTGTGTGTGTTCTCACATGTGTCTTGTCTTGCATGTGCATCACACATGCTTGATGGTTTAGTCACTGCCCTTCCATTTGTGGGCACCTCACTTTGGCTTTCCTATATGTTGTCCTCCATTACTGCTGGCATGTGGTGTGTGTATGTAGCTGTGACTCTGGGTGGTGTGTGTGTGTGACTTGTCAGGTGGTGTGTGAAGTGAAGTGGTTGGTCCTCATCTGTGTGTGTGTACATTTTGTGCCTGGCCTCAGTGTTCTTGGCTTGTGTGTGATGTTGTTGTGGTGTGTGTGTTGGCTGGGGCCTGGCCTTCTGTGCTATGTGTTCCTTTGCATAGGGTCCTGCTGTGGCTGTATATGCAGTTGTTGGGACGTGGGGCATGGTGTGGCTGTAGTTGTGTTGTTGTTGTTGTGCAGGAGTGGCACTTGTGAGACACATGTTGTGTCCCTTCAGGGCGGTTGCTGGTGTGTTGTGGATGTAGTTGTGGCTCTGTGCTATTTGTACATTGCCCTTGGTATGCGCTGGCCCTGTGCTCTGCGTTGTGTGCATGTTTTCATGCACACTGACCGCGGCGGTGACGTGACCGGGACATTTGTACATGAATGCGGTACATGGGTGGGCAGTTTGTGGCGCGACGTTTTTGTGACAGGTGGGACATGTGTGTGTGCAGTGCTGGCTGTGTGCCTGTCCCCACAGGGGTGTGTGGTGTTCCCATGCGATGTTTTTCCCCCCTGGAGCTGTGTATTGTGTTACTTGCACTGTTGTGTCTGTACGTACCTGCGGAGGCGTCCGTGGCGGTGGATGACTTGCAGGTAGTGGATCATGTACAGCACCGGGAGTGCGTGTAGGGCAGGATCCATCGCGGTGTGTTCCGAGTGTTATTTTTTCTGTCTCCGCTGTGATGTCTCCGCCGTCTTTCGCTGTGCGGTTTCTCCGTCGCGGTGCGCTGCCCTGTTTCCGGCATCGTGATATCCTCGGCGTACGGGACGTCATTCCGCACGGCGGTGTGTGGTGATTGGCTCACTCCGCCGCGGTGGCGGGCGCAGTTCGATGGCGGTCGGCGTCACTCCGCGGCGGACGGTGAATGCCTATGTTTTCCCATCCTAATATGGCGGGCGTGAAGACCGCGGCTGGCGTGCGGTAAAAGGCATTTTACCGCACCGCCGCCAACGCGGTCGTGCTTCCGCCCGACATCGTAATGGGCCCCCAAGTGCTCTGACTAGATGAGCAAAATTGCTAGTAGACCCGAATTTTGAGGGCAAAAATGGCTTTATTTTAGGTATCTCCTGCCTAAAATTGCATCTGCTTCAATGTAAGACAATTAGGAAAATACTATCCCCTGTTATTTTTTTTTCAAATTCGCCCATTTCCCAGTTTGAAACTTTTTTTTAGCCATCTTCAATGGCTTCCTGTAAGAGTAAAATTTCCTTTAAAATACTGCCATGTGCACAAATGTTTGTATGAGCAAGTTTCTGAGTTGTACGAGCACTCTCCTGAATTACTGAAAACAAAATCTCAACACGTGTCTTAAGTTCTTCCTTTGCTTTTATTCTCAAGCAATCCCCATTGAAAAAATCCAGTTTCTCTGGGAGATTTCTTTCAGTCACTGCACCTCATTTGTAGAACTCCCTACAATAGAGATAAAAAATCATCTTGTCCCATACTCTTTCTAGGAAAAAAATAAAAACTATTCTTTTTTATAATTTGCTTCTCTTCATCTTCCAAAGTTGGTTAGTCACAAGTGCCAAGAGACCTTTTGGTGTGGTTTGTGCATCTTGAATGTTATACACCATAAAATAATATTACATAAATGGAACAAATAACTTGTTGTTCAAGGGGTGCATACAGGTATTTAGGGGAAAAGCAAATTACCCTAAATAGTTAAGTTATATATTTTTGAATGTTTTTGTTACCCAAAAATGTCCCTTCTGGTGAGCAGTGCTTCTCGATTGACCATACCACTTTTAAGGAGACAATATTGTTTTAATTATTTCTCTTTGTTCATCACCTTCTAGGTAAAAATTGCATATTCTGATTGAATACCTCGTTCAGGACTTTCTGTATTTTATTGCATCGCCTTTAAAGAAAATGATCTGCCTCGAATACCCTCACATTTTTACCCATGAGGAGAGACAAGTAACTTTTAATGAAACAATGTTTCATAACACCGAGCCCAAATAGAGGTCATTAGGAGTTCCACATACAGCTCATGGGATCCTATTGGATCAATTTATAAATGGACAGATTTGCAAAGAAAGGTAGATTAGTCAAATATAATCTCACAACAGCCTCAGCTGATGTGGGCTTTAATTTTGCATCCAAACCAACAACCGCATCTACATCAAATCTCCACAACACGAAGGCAGAAATTGCCCCTTCAGAATTGTCAGTTAAAAGCAGGTGCAGAGAAAAAAGACCAGGAACAGCAATATTATCAAAACGGTCAAGCACAAACACAATGTCACAAAATAAGACAAATCGGCCAGTCATACCACCAAAGCGACCTGGATTCAGAGTGTGCTACATTTGTGGTAGAGAATTTGGATCTCAGTCCATTGCCATTCATGAGCCTAAATGCCTGGAAAAATGGATTGTGGGGAATGAAAGTTTACCAAAGCATCTAAGAAGAAAGTCACCAAAGAAACCAGAGCTATCTGCTGATGGCTCACACAGTGTTAGTGCTGAAAATGAAGCTGCTTGGGAAAGTTCCAAAGCTCAACTGTTGTCTTGCCAGAACTGTGGTCGCACATTTCTTCCAGATCGCCTCCTTGTGCACCAGAGAAGTTGTAAAACAAAGGATGGGAGCAAGTCAATGGCTCCAAAGTCGGGTTGCAATTCTGTCTCAGAAGCAATGTCATCAAGGAGTACTAACACTTCACAAGATAATTCCAGTGCACAGAATCTCTACAGTTCTCAGAAAGTTCCATTAAAACGTAAAACTCTTGTTTGTTACATTTGTGGAAGGGAATTTGGTACTAAATCTCTTCCTATCCATGAGCCAAAGTGCCTTGAAAAATGGAAAGTGGAAAATAAAGACCTACCAAAAGAACTCCGTCGGCCTGTTCCTCAAAAACCTCAACTGGCTCAGTTTGGAGAAATCAACACAAAGGAGCAGAATGAAGCAGCTTGGCAGAGCTTCAAGGGTCAGCTGGTTCCGTGTCCAAACTGTGGTAGATCCTTTGCACCGGACCGCCTTCTTGTTCATCAGAAGAGCTGTAAAGTAAAAAATATGGGAGCAAACATCAAGACAATATCCATTGAAGAAGTATTTAGTAGGACTATACAATCTGGCATGAGTTTACCTAAGAATGGTGCTGCAGCACACCAGCCTGATAAGGTACTATTTCATTTATCTTTTGAAGCACTGATTATGTTTGTTTATTTATTTATTTGTAGCACTTACTGTGTTTGTTTATTTATTTATTTCGTTTTTTTGTATAAGGACAACAGACTCTGTTGTAGCCACGTCATAGGACATTGTAAACAAAGAATAAGGCACTGTGATGTTCATATATTGGTTGAAATGTGATACATTTTCGGTTTTGTATAGTTTGGTAGGCTTATGAGCAATGAAATATGTTCAGTCGACTGTTCGCATATTTAGTGCTGATGCTGTTAGCAGAGGTCATAAGTAAAGGAGGTCCTGTATGAGACTGATCTGATAGTGTGTGGGAGCAGAGCTATTCTGCTACACAGAAGAGGAGTCTGACCATCTGCCATCAATCTTTTTGATGTTCCATGGAGAATGGAGGCTTGTGTCTCACTTGTATGATTGTTTACTTCTAGTCTCGCTGCACTATATCTTGATTAGTTGACACTGAATGATTAAATCCAGTTCAGTGCTGTACCTGTAATTTTAATCCAGTCCTTGAGCCATTTTTGGTAGGATTCCATATTCTGCCATATTATAATCTGTGGTTAGATAGGAGAATCCGAGGTAATTGACAGTCTTTTTGAATGGTGGAAAAAAAATCTTTTCTAATGCTGGCTATTGCAATTTCCATCTTTCTTAAAGGTCTGCTGGTGATGTTTCATTTATTCGTTTTGTTGTTTTGGGACTTCCTCTAGCAACACTTTCCGAGAATAGGAGAGGTTTGAGATAGGTCCTCATTGGGAGAGTACTATAGGATCAACCATATGTTTCTTCAAGGGTATAAAGAGAACCACTTGATTCAAACATTTTGGCGCTATTCCATTGTTTAGGGATTCAGTGGGCTATACTATCTCCTCAGTTCCCCTTCCTGAAGTCACTGGAAAGAGGGTAAAGGAATATTAACCAAGAGACAACAACTTCAGAAAGCCACATTTCAACCAGAGAGTACATGTAATCAGTTTGTATGCACCACAGGAGTAGTTTATACACTGCACATATTCGTCACTGAGTGGTGCTTGAAAAACTGAGGCACTTGATAACCTCTTAGAAGCAAACTCTTTTCTCTGCATATATTAAGTAGTCAGAGGCACCCATTGCAGGGTATTTGGACAAGTCAAGTACCCAGAGGCACCCATTACAGGGTATTTGGACAAGTCTAGTTTGTTGGAAGCACTTTGATACAGCACCATTGAGAGAAGGAAGATGATTTTGTGTCTCTGCCCACATGCACATTTATTTTTAGAATAGATGGGTGAGGAGGCAGACAATATGCATACGAGCATGGGAACTCTTCTGAACTCACGGCCACTCCTAAGTTTACTTTTAATATTTAAATATTATACATTTGGAAGGAGGTGTACTGTTATGTATAGGACACTTATCTTAGATCTTATCTTAGACCTAGCTTCTTCTGTCTAATACATTTTTAATTTAAAGGTAAATGATTTAGGGCCTCATTTAGAGCTGGACACTAATGGAGAATGGTCAAAAATTATTTCATTGCCTGACCCGCTACCTCTCGATTTCCACATCTCATGTGGAGGTGGGAACACTGCTTAGGTCCTCATTATAATTGGGACACAATTTAATGTAAGGATAGCCTGGGACTGGTATCTGTAAAATTCCAACACTCGTAATGGCAGCCTGAGTTTCCAATGGCGACACCTCAGTGGCACCACCATATGAAATGTCCTGCTTTTGGGCCTATCGCTAGAGAAACACTGGCTTAACCACATCAGGAGGATTTTCTTCCCTGACCACGAGTTCAGTGCAAGGTATAACAGTCCCAAGCAGAAAAAACAACATAATACCTCAATTGTTGGGATGAAACTCCAAGATCATCAGGGGTATTGCTTTTATTTTTTTCAAGGCCTCTCTGCTTCTCCTCCTTTCATGGTGTTTTCAAAAGACTGAGTTTCTCTTAGAGTGAAGCCATCTTTACTGCCTAGGGTGATATCAGAGTTTCATTTATCCCAGGTGTTATCTGACCATCTTTTTATCCTCCTTTACATCTTTCTAAGAAGGAAAAAAGTTAGCACAGGTTACATCCTTGGCAAGCTCAGAGCCATTTTATTCATACTTTAGGATTTAGGTTTGCAGATAATGTTTCTGTGGCATATCAGGGACCATTTAAGGAGAAGATGGATACAAAGCAATGTTGATCCCACTGGATATATTTCTGTATTAAACACTATAGTCTCCTCCTGAAGAGCTTCATTCTCATTAAGACTTACTCAGGGGTATTTTTGATCTGTGAAGCAGCAATCTGGGCTGCTGCTTTTTTGTGAATTACTATTTTTTAGATGATTACCCTAGATCCTTTTCCCAATTTGGCTGGGCCATTTTGCAAAGATTTCTGGTGTAGATTTGTTTCATTCATATTTCTCACCATTCAACCAGAAAGCTGCAGTGGGACAGGTTAAAAAATGAACCCACCTTCAGTATTGTTCTTTCTGATCTTGATTACTACTCCTGACGATTCCAAACATCCACCCACTTTCCCACTTGAGGATGAACAGAGTTTCCAACCTTTGTATGCATGTCTGTCACCCTTTTTTTGTCTGCTTTCTCCATAACCTTAGAGGGATGTGGAAAATGTGGCATCAGTGGTGCCATGACTTCTATCTATTTGTGATGTTGCTTCTGGCACATACACAAATCAAATAATAAAATATGTTAACTATATTAATTGAATGTATACACACTAATGTTTAAAACATTTCGTAAAAAAAATCCCTAACATTTTTATTTTTATTTAATAAAGTTGGTTAAAATGTATATATTTAATTAATATAAAAACTTTTACATATTTGCAAAAGTTACATTGTTTATTATTACATTTACAAAAATAATTATTTATGATTTATGCCACATGATATATATAATTCAAACTAATTTAATGTGGTTAATATTCGTTACAAGGGGATGTTATTTTAATTTGTTTCACCTGTGTTTTCTGTTGGAGCGTTTTGCAGTACCAGTGATTGACCATATGTGGTGCATTTGAGCCTGTTGTGATACCTTTAAGCCTGTAGTAAATTTAGAAGTGTGAATTGCAATTGTCTTACTTTTTTGGGGGTGTGTGCTTTTGTGTAAGCATGTCCCTCCAAGACCCTTCCTTAAATTTTCCTACTCCTCCCATTTAGTAGTAATTATTCTTCATTTTCCCCCACACCCTCTGGTCCCTCCCACATTTACTACTAAAATATTTACCAAAGTCTGCAAATATCTCTACCACTGTACCAGAGATCTCTGCACCAAAAATGTAGGAGAGGTGGAGGCAGATGTCTCCGGCATTAGGTTTGTGAACTGTTGACAGGATTCTGTTATTTAGCCACTAGGTGACGCTCATGGAGGCCCTATGAGAACCAATCATTAGACTTGACCATGCAAGTACATTCACCAATACACAGCACACCTTGCTCCACATTGCAATCCAAACACAGTTTCTCAGTTACCATCCTGGTGCCTTGTGGTACATGTAGTCTTGTTGCCAAGCTTTCCCCGATCATGCCCCGGTAGTGTTATTCAGTTTTGCATCATAATTCCTGACTCCTACAGATACACTAATTCATTCAGACTTGTGTTCTTCACTTGTCACATTCTCTACTCCAGTCTGCACTCTGTTTCTGGTTTCCTTGTACCGCTCCGTATGCCTGCTGGTTTCCTTAGTCTTCCCTCCTCCAATTTCCTCTCCTGCTTTCCCTTCATTGGAGGTTCCTTGCATCTGATTGATGAATCACACCTGGCTCACTATCTGCACCAGTGCTCCTCCCCACCGGACCTTTGCTCCACCCTATGCCTTTAGCTATTTCTGCCCTGGATGCTGAGGTTGCAGCGGCTCACCACTTTTCTGCTCGAACCCTACTTGTTCCAGTTCTGCCTTGCTGCTTTGAGTCCAGGCTTGTTAAATGCTTAGTTGTACCTTGGTTTCATTTTGTTTTGGGCTCCCTTGTCCCCGCTTTGTTGCTTGGACTCCCTTATGCTTGTTCTTTGTTGCTGCCTCCCTGTCTCATTTTTTACAACTGGTTTTAGTTCTTTCTGCACACTCCCTGTCCTGCCATAGATAGTATGCAGATTCTTAGTCTTAGATTCTTGTTCCTTACCCTGTGTTCCTGTTTCAGTCCTGCACCCTGTTTGTTTGTAGCTTCCCCTTTGTGGCTTTCATTGTTTTTGTTTCTGCAGACTAAGGGGCTCATTACGATGGCGGAACGATCGCCACCGCCCGGGCCGGTGGTGGCGATCGTTCCGCCATCAAATTGAGATTACCCACCACCATATTAGGATGGCGGTGGGTATCGCGGTGGACGCAAAGTCCGTCCGCCGCTGGCAATCGCACCGATTGCCTGGCGGGTGGAGCAGGGCCACTAATATGGTGGCAGTGTCTAGCAGACACCGTCCGCCATATTAGGATGTGGGTTTTAGGAGGCCTTTCCATGGCGGCGATGCCGCCATGGAAAGGCTGGCGGGGATTAGGTTTGGGGGCCCGTTGCGGGCCCCCCATGTGGGAGGGGGGTGTCGCTGCACTGGGGGGTACCCATGGTACCCCCCTGCATTTCCATGCACCAAGTGGCAGGCACCGCGTGGTGCCTGCCACGTGGTGCAGGGAAATGCGGTTCAAGCACCTTTCACATTGCGGACGGTGCTGCAGCCAGCAGCATCGCCCACCATGTTAAAGGCCCAGGATGCACCCGCCAGTATGGCGGTCGCATCCTAATTGCAGTGGTGGGACCGCCGCATGTCTGGCGGGCAGTCCCAATCACCGCTACGGTGACGGGCGGACAAAGTCCGCCCGCCATCGTAATCAGCCCCTAAGTTTGGTTGTCTGCCTGTTCTTAAATTTGGTCCTGGTTTTTTCTGAGCCCAGTTCCTGTTTTCAGTGTACCTTGCCCTGTTCCCTTGTGTACTCTCTTGTGGTTGTGTTGATAGCTGATAGTTTGTTTATTGTGCTATGTTTTTACCATCATCTTTCCTTCATATGATTTATTATTTGAATAGTTTTGTCTTTGCAGGCATTACCCATTTTGGTTTCCTTGTCTTTTCCAGTTCACAGATTATGCCTATAATTTTGTTTACTTTTTCTTTACCACCTTTCAGGTATTGTCCTGTTTATACTAAACACTTTCACCAGAATTGCCTTTCCTGAAGAGGCCAAACTCTTCTTGTCTGTCGAGTTTAATTCCGATTTTCACAGAGTCCTTGCCCGATTGCTAGCCCCACCCAAATGATTCTCAAGAAGATGTTTAGATCCAAGAAGCCAATGTATGTAGGCAGGAGCCTATTGACAAAGTGTAACAGTTTACAGTCTGCCAGAAAGAGACAGACACATGGGTTTAGAGATGAGAAAGAATGAAAGTTTATGTGATGAATATTTTCCCTGTGGGTGACTGACCATTCCATATTAGATTTTGATTGTGTCTGTAAGCCTAACCCACACCTAATGTCAGCTAGTGATCTACAAGAGGAATTTGAATTGTTGGAAACTTTGTTAGCAGCAGAACAGGAGAATAGTCATCCTTACAGTGATACAGTAAAAAGCATGCCTTCCCAAGTTTTCAACCCCAGAAAACAGGACCAAGCAGTAAATCCTCATCAGATGCTTTGTGTAGGAGCATGTTTTCAACAGAATAGTTCAACCCCCATCTGCCGTCGTCACTATGACCTTGTCTAATAGTGATCTCAAAGACCCGTCACCTGACTGCACTGTTCACTTGTTTTTATATAAAGCATTAGGGGTTATCTAATTGAGATTTCTAGCCGCAGATTCCTTACCTTTGAATTATCTTCAGGCGTCAGGCTGGATTTGGACATTTTTTGTGAGCAATGTGCCAGGACGCCGGTAGGTGGTGTAGTTCGACTCTGCAGGGTTTCTTTGGCGTAGTCTACACCGGAAGTGACATACGCGGTGCCTATATAGCTGCCACCCCAACTCGCTGACGTCAGTTCTTTTCTTTCTGCACCAGTCAGCGCAGATCCGATGAAGAGCTACCCCCAGTCACATTTTGACAGTCCCTTATTTGATCTTATGATGAAGATTTTTGAGACATTGTCTCCTGGTGTGGCAGGGATGTCTGTGCAGGCGGCAGCTTTTAAGCCCGGTGGCGTCTGTCACAGGTAAATGTCAGTTACGGACCCACACCTCATCTGCCTCTGATGCCTCAAAGGTGACCACGACGCCAAGACCTGCATCGATTGAGCTGTCCCTCAAACTCCTTGCCACTCGACGTGTGATGCCGCAACGTTCTCTAGCCCGGTCGGGAAGAAGGTCCTGGGATCGGTCGCGGGGCCACTCCAAGCGCTTGTCATTACACTCGAAGTCGTCCTAGTGTTTGGTTAAGTCGAAGAGGTCTACAACTGCGCCCCGTCCTTCGAAGTCATCCGCCAAGACGAGGGAGCATTGACATTCGACTGTGCTGTACGACATAGTGAGCATTGACAAGGGAGCGTGACGTTCCTGGTGTGGAAGTAGTGCAAAGAAACTGACGTCAGCGCACTGGGGTGGCTTCTATAAAGGCACCGCGCACATCACTTCCGACGCAGACAATGCCACCCAGAGCTGAATTATGCCACCTACTGTTGCGCAGGGGCAATGCTCACGAAAAATTCCCGGATCCAGTCTGACACTTGGGATCATTCTAAGATAAGCAATCTGCGGCTAGGTAGAGTCTCTACCAGATTAGGCATTACCGAAGGTAAGTTACTTGCTCTTCATGCCTATCAATCTCCCAGCTCGTATGATGTACAGATTAAGCCATTATGTGCCTAGAGAGTAAATTTTACAGTCTCAAATTAGTTATTCAGCCATGTCTGAGTTACAGTTTAAAGATGATTCTGTCTTAAAAACGCCAGGTAGAGCCTCTGTGAATGCAGGTGAACTTTATATCCTCATGAGACAAACCATGGGCACACATGCTCTCTATGTCGTACAGCACAATAACAATGTTTGCATGAGATACATTTCTTCTCAGAATAACAGTTGTTACTCTGAATCTGAGATTCTCTTCGTGAACATCAATGTTCAGTGTTAAAGTTGCAATATTAGTTTTTCAAGAGTCTGTATTTGGGGATATACAGTTTGGAGGGGTTGAGTCATTGCAGGACCACTAGTTTATACCCACTGGTTTAAAAATAGTATAAGTATTGCAGTTTTCTCAAAAATCCCCTTTCCTTTGTATTTATATGGTTCAAAAAGTGCTTAATTCAAAATGATCAATGAATGTGTTTGTATATGCTAGGCTCATATAAGAATCAACATTTGGCCTCTGAGGTCTGGATTATAGTTCTGATCATATCGAAAAGAAAGAGAAATTCTGCAGCTCCTGTATTCCTACAAGCTTGCATAAAACACATCTTTAATCTTTAGTGAATGTTAGGGAATGCCTCCACATACAATTGATGGATATCCAGATTTACCAATAATGGTTGTAAAATGAATTCCATAACTGAAATGATCCGTCTAAGTTGAGGATTTTTATTGACTTTTGGAATCATGTACAACTTGATCACTCCCAAACACAATTGTGCTTTATATACGAAATTATGTTCAGAGTTCTTGTTAATAGTTGCACTGATGAATATTAATATTATCGAGAGGTGTGATTTTGTTCCTTACTGGATTTAGCTCCCCAACCAATTGGTGCACAGCCCAATTTCTTAATCACACATTGATTAATCTCTTTAGTTTCAACATTCCCTTATGAATGTATTAAGATTTCTTGTTTACAAGCCATGAAAGCTCTGTACATATTCTTTTTTTTTTTTTTTTTTTTAACCAGCTTTTTTGAAATTCATAAAACAGCATAATTTGCCCTTTAATGCAATAAAGGAACAATTGTAGAAGCATTTTCACAGTGAGAGAATATGTGTGGAGAAAACGGTAAAGCCTATTGATATATATACAAACAGCAAAGGTTTCAAAATGTACACAATGAAATAGTAAGCCTGATCTTGTGGGTATGGACCAAAGGTAAACAGTGACGATACTAGTGGTTTAGTTTGTTCGATCACAAGGCATTCTCCCTTGCTTCGCCAATGTCCGAGTCAGAAGTTATTTGGTGGGTGAGGACTGTCGACAGGGAAACAGTGATAGCATGGTGTACGATCCAGACCAGTCTAGGGTGGTCTAGTGTAGTCTTTGGCATTACTTTGAAAAATAAGAGCTAGGTCGTCCCACAGTGCCACAATGGATCATCTAGGGAGGCCTTGTTCCTCCTCATGGTGGAGAGACACAGATTCGGGTGTAGCCCAGTGTGCAATCGCAGAGCACTATTGTGTGACCCCTGGCAGGGACGGACTTTTCAGTGCATTTCTGTCAGGAGTAGAGGTCCTCAGGAGCAGTACACAACCAGAAGCCCACCTTCCGGCAGCTCTGACTGTGGTATGAATACAACAGAGGTACAGAGTGGCCCGACGGTAGGCGGGAATGTAGGGTAGGTACACCAGAGAGGGAGACCTAAAAGGAAGGGATTAACTACACATCTACAGTGTTAACGAACAGTTTTCATCAAAGAAGAAACATGAATACACACAGGTCTGTCATTCATTAGTATGCTAAAGGAAGGAGTATTTATCATATTAATGTTCCACAACAGAAACAGAACAAAACTGAATAGATACAATAACCCAGTCAGTGAGTATATAATCTATCAATGTACATGATAAGCAAAGAGGATAGTTTATAATCCTGGTTAGGAGTTCAGTGGTGATCGGTTTAAAAGAACTGTACAGAAATATTGTCACTGGAGTATGACAGCTGAGACCAAGGGATGCAGTCAGGATAGATCCCTGGATGACCAATTACCAATCACTTAAGCCAGAAGATTCTCAATTCACTTCTTTCCAAAGTCAAAGAAAATGTGTATACACCAGATGCTGATTTTTTTTGAGCACGGTGGTGGTGGTTTTAGACTTTTTATCTACCTGTGGTGATCACAATACGCATGCAGGTTTTAAAATATTTGCTCCAATTTCGCTGGAAGCTTTTAAGGACTTGACTTTTCCTGTGACTCACTTTTTTGTGTTTAAACACACACGTATTCAAAGTGTAGTTCCAGTGGACCGACTATATGTAATCCAGATGTTTCTCAATGCATTCCAGGTGTTTATGATTTCATGGCTTCCTGACGAAGGCTCACGGCCGAAACGCGCGTAGAACACGACTTTATAGCCATGTGAATGCTGTTTTGCTTTTCTACTGACAATAATACATCGTTTTTGGTCAATCCAAATAAGGACATAACTCTTTAACAATGCCAATGATGTTTGGTTCTTTCTAATAACAAAAAAATGATCTCATGGTCTGACCCCACTTGGTTCATCTAAATAATATTTCCTTCTTGGTTAATTTGAATGACATATCTAACATTGTGGTAGAAAACTCCCAATTATTGAGAAAATTGCATTGTGATATTGTGTAATAAGGATGGACAAAGATAAATATATATAAGTCATCAAAGCACAAATTATAGTCTTTATATATTATCCTAGGAGTTATGGAAATACTAGATATGGTATGAATGTGGGAGTATGTATGAATAGGATATTTAGAATTTACAAATTAGAGATGTGGATTCAGAACATGACTTTATTTATTGTCTACAAATATGTATTTATTGAAAACTAATTTATAATAATTTTGTATGAATAAATGTTTTTGAAGATAAAATATACATCTGGTTGTATCTATATATTTTTCAGGAATCTTCGGTCCACTAGTTCAATAGGTTCCTAAGGGGCACATTACGATGGCGGGCGGAAGCACCACCGCCGTGCTGGCGGATGCAAAAGCACCAGTTACCGCCGGCACGCAGCAGTCCACACGCCCGTCCAATTACGATGCGAAAAGTAGGCCAAACACCGCCGGCAAGCCAGCAACACCGTCCGCCATCAAAGTGCGCCTGTACACGTAGCGGCGCAGCCTAACTGACACACACCGTCCGACGAAACACGTCCCGCCCGGCGCATAAATTACGATGCCGCAAACAAACGGCTCCCATGGCCAAGAGATACCGTACGACAAACCGAAGCGGTAACACGGATGCCGAGCACGGACAACGAAGAAGCGGCTCCCCGAGCATGAATCCAGCACTGCAGGCCCTCCCCATGCTTTTGCTGATGCACCACCAAGGACGCAATGTACCGCGGAGACGCAGGTAGGCACACACACAACAAGTGCACGCAAACAGCGCACACAGTGCAAGGGCGGAAAAAGAGGACAACCCCCCACCAGCGCGTGTACACTACACATCCACCATTGCATCCACATATGACACACAGGCCAAATCGTAACATCGCGGAACACATGTGTACACACCACCTGGGACTAGGAACCAACGACCCCGTCACGGCCCCAAAGCGCCGATGACGCCGCCACACATGCGCACAACGCAGAGGCCAACCGCAGCGCCATGCATGCGTCGCACACAGACACAGGGACACAACCAAGCAGCACACACATCAGCCCCACCCCGAACGCACATGACACGTGACAGGCCTGCCACAGACATGTCCCCAACGCCCAATTCACGGACAACACCCAACGCCACACAACCGACGCATACATGTCAGTGAAGACACGCAACAGCAGGACACACCCCAGTGTAACAAACATGGCGTAGCACACAGCGGCGGCAACACCAACTAGGAGAAGCAGGGCCCCTTCGGGAAGAGGAACGCCAGTACCACACAGAAACACCCATACCACCCTGCACATATGAACAAGACATATAAAACGGAACACCAAAGAGCCCGGGGACCGACAACAGGTGGCCCAAGAATAACATTCACACACAAGGCCCAACGCAGAGCGGAAAGGCAGCCTGCCGCCCACACAAGGGAGAGCAGACAGCACTGAATGACCTTCCATTCCAACTCCGAAACCACAGCCCTACGACAGAAGCCGGTGAATACAGCCATTGTCCAAGAATAGACCAACACAGGCATGCCGAGGAGACCGACCACAGGGCAGATAGCGCATATCACAGAAGCACACAACGGACGGGGAAGAAAGAAGAAAACACTCCCCCATGTCGGCCACATGCAAGTTAATTGGAAGGAGTCACACATCACTGACCTTGAACTGTCTGAGAAGCATGTGGGAAGAGGGCCCGTGTCCTCCAAACAAGCCAACAGAACACAAGTCCTGTCTCCCTACGACTACACAGAGCTCACAGCAACCTCGGAGCGTGCACATTGCAGACTGCACACACAGCCGGAGCACGCCACCTCAACGAACCGCTGCGAAATGGCAACCGCAACACACCTACCCAACTACGCCGAACAGCTCAAGCTGTACAAAACCAACCTGTTCCATACATTGGGATGCGATCTCCTGTCCCTGCTGAACGTAAGTTACCGACTGACTTACCGCATCACATTGTTCAGCTGCGTCATGCCCGTCTTCTACTGTCGGAGGTGTCCCTACCAGCATCCCGTCGAGATATGCCTCTCCAACCCGGCATGTCTGAAGGCGGACCTGCTACCACTACTCCTCCCTCTGGACGCACACGACAGGGCCTGCTCTGCCTATGGGGGCATGGCGTATGTGGCCAACATCGCACCCGCACTGAAATGGGACCACTGTGCCTCCACACGACGGATCATCGAGAACAGCTACATCGAATGTCACCCAGCATGCCCCATCGTGGTCCTCCAAGGGACAACTTACGAACAACACCTTGACAGCCACCATCCGCTACATTGGCTGGCAAACATGTACACCACCAATGACATGGAAGCCCTGCTGGACGGCATCGCATACCTGACAACCTGTAAATTCGTCGGACCACAACGCAGGTTCCCCGAGTGACCTATGATGTCCAACCCCGCACCCATGCTTAGCTTCCGCACGGACTGGCCAGTCACCACCACAACAGCCATACCAAACGACCGGCAACTGTAACCACACCATCAACGACATCGCCATGACATCGGATATGACCGGGACATGCACACTGTTCCCCATCACATCCAGGAACACCGCATGCATCGTGGGAGGCAGTGGCATGGGCTCTGTGTATCGCACCCACATGGACGGAACTGCACGAACAACCAGGACACAACATGGATCCAGCGCCCATGGACACACACACCGCTCAGTGGACATGAATAGGTCGCCTGGAGTCTGTGGGTGCTGCACCCCTCCCACCCCCGCCCCGGGAATCCCATACCAGGACCTTTGCATGGACAACAAGTGCATACAACAACAACACGACCCCAGTGACTGTGGCATGTCCAGTAACCACCACAGTGCAACAACAAGTGGCACGCCGCTGCATGCACGCAAGCACATGCCCTGATGTCATCTCACATGCACGCGTGCATGAGGAACAACCGCAGCAAACCTGTCACATGGAACTGAGATGGACTGTGCCCATGATGCCAAGCGGTCTGGTAGGCTACATGTATACCGTCTGTGTCAAAGTCCGCAGCTCCGCAGCTATACGTAAATGTACATTAGCACAGCCTTGGCCAAGCAGATGTCACTCTGAAGCCCACATCCCACATGCAACAGCCAATCACATGTAACCCCACACCCTATCCCATTTGCAATCATGCTCAGTATATCCTCAACATGTATTCCGCTGCCAGTAGTGTCCACTATACTGCATCACAGAGGACAGAAGACTCAATATAATGTTTGAAACCAAAACTGTCTCCGCTGACTCATTTCACAAGTACGAATGAGAGAGGATGAGAGTATGTGAAGTACACGGCAGTCGTGACATGACCATGTAGTCCACTGGTATTGGATGTCAACGCAAATGAGTAGCACTACTGTGGAAGACACACATGTGTCGTGTGAAGTCGTATGGACGCAGTGCTCAGGTGGGTGGGTGTGACGGGTAGATGCGCACATGCCAAGTTGGAGCACGCCGTGTTGGGAGGGGTCATGAACAGTACACCACCGCTTCCCTGGGCATTGTGAGAGGACACCTGTCGGGGGGAGTGAACACGTGTGTGCACAGCAGCCGGGCACACGTACAAAGCGGTACCAGGCGCACCTCAGCCCACCCTCTGTGGACAAGCTGGATCCTGTTGTGCGCCCGCCATGCCCCTTGACTAGGCACACACAGCCCCAGTCGACCAGGTGTAACCCCAACATAGTCAATCCGCACAGGCGATACAGGGCACGGGATGGCAGTGGAGCATGGTGTGTGAGAGGTCTCCTCGCGCTCCTCCTGGTCATATCATGCAGGCAATAGAACCTCAACGTCTAGCATGGCACAAGTCAAATGGAAGTGTAGGGGGACGCACCACAGCACGAGCAGCACTGACGTCACGGGAGGTGGCTCGCACCATCCCATCCATTGCCCATCATACCAACCACGCCACATGCCATTGCGACTAAGTGCAAGCGCGTGCGCCACCACCCCCGAGCCCTCCCCAGAGAGGCCAAAGAGTGAATGTGTGGGCCATCAGCCGCAGACGGACGCGGCCTGGCCGCAAGGGCAGCCACAGCCACTGGGTGTCGCAGGTGGCGGATCCGGAAGGCGAAGACTGTGATGCATAGTCCATGCAGGCCGGGTCTCCATTTGGGGCACCACGCAGGTGGACGGCGTCCCGCCACACATCATACCCTGAGACAGCCCACTCGTGCAACTGGACCCACACATACACTCCTTGCCCTCTCTGGTGCGAGCTTGGGGCTGCCTGTGCAGGCGCTAGCCTCGCAGGTGAGCATGCATATTGGGGGAGCGAGGGGAGGACATGAGGGCTGGGGCGAAGATGACTGTATCACTGTCAGTAAGTACAAGGGATGACCCAGATGTGGAAAGGAAGAGACGTGTCCCGTGTGTACTGCAACTAGTCGCCAATCCAACTACCCCCATGTCCGGAATGTAAGCCCGCACCTAGGCCCGCCCATCCGCCACATCGAACATACCACCAGCACGACAACCTTCCCATTCGAAACACTGACTGGGGGTGGCGACCAGTGTACAATCATGTGTAGCCTACCCACGCGTACATGTGGGCCCTCCATGATCCATGTCACCTGCGGCAAAGTCATGACATGCGCAATGAGGGAAGTGAGGAGAGCTGTCCGCCCCACGCGCAGAAGGTGCATCAGCTCCACAGACCCAGCAGCGAGTCCAGCAGGGGTCACATGTGCAGGGGCAGCTGTGCCTGGTGTGAAGGCACATGCATATAGACAGCACATCGACCAATGTGTAGTCTGCCCACATCTACAGTCCATCATCATGCGGACATAGGAATTGAACACAGGGCAACACATCTTCAGTTGGTGCACCCACCGTGACCAACAATGCGCAATCATCGACGTACCCGCCCTGTGCATGGCCCCCCACCCAACGGAGGCACATCCAGTGCCACCATCCCACACACACAAGCCTTCCACGGAACATGCTGTGTCCAATGGTCAGTACAGAGTCAGCGCCCATCTGGTGGATCCTGAACAGGAGACACATGCACACACATGCCAGCTCCCACTATGTACGTCTGCCACCTGGCACGTGCAATGTAACCTCTCACCTGTGACGTGTGACTGCAAGCACACAGCCGTCTTGGCATGGGGCTGTCAATGTGGACACCTGTCAATGTTTCGGGAGGTGTGATCCGTACAGTGCTGTACATAGGGTGCAGTGCTGACACCTACTACTGTCTCATATCCCCTCGTGCCACAGGTCTCACTTGTTTTGGCCGCTCAGCCTGTGCCCACATCGTCGTCGTCGTGTGCCATACTCATCCAGCCGCGGAAGCAGTACCATGCTCAGCAGACATTCATGTTGCCGTGGCGTTGCCGCTTGACGGATATGCAGTCAGTCCCCATCAGCACGCCCCGCAAGTCATTGGGGCCTAGATCCCCATGTGCATGCACATGGCAGTGGTTTGTATCACTAGCCATTGCCATTGTTGGGAGACCTGTGTAAGTGTATTGTGGCCGTGCCGTCCCAGCTTGACAGCTGGGCTGTGGCTCATGTGCTTGCTCAGTCATGTCAGTGATGTGTATGCGAAATTGCTATGTGTCGTGTTGCTTTGACATGTGTCCTCTGCCATTGTCCCTAGGCGGAGACCGAACATTGACCGCCCATACCAATTGCTGGCGGACATGGACGATACAGAGGTTATTAGGAAGTTTCGGCTGGACAGGCCAACCCTGCATCGACTGTGTGCCATGTTAGAACCCCATCTCCGTCCCCGCAGGGTGTATCCGACTGCTGTCACCCCCACGGCTAAGGTGATGGCCGCCATGCATTTCTTCGCCACTGGGTCATTCCAGCACACAGTGGGCATTGGAGGAGGGATGTCCCAGCCCATGTTCAGCAAGGTGCTGAGGGATGTACTGGCAGCCATGATGCTGTACCGAAACAGGTACATCCGCTACCCCAGGGCTCGTGAATTGGCGGCAGTGAAGGGTGCATTCTATGCCCTTGGCAGAATCCCACACGTCGTTGGAGCCATTGACTGCACACATGTCGGCCTTGTTCCACCACAGGCCACTGAGCACCTGTACCGCAACAGGAAGCACACGCACTCCCTGAATGTGCAAGTGGTGTGCCTTGCGGACATGGTGATCACCCACGTGTGTGCAAAGTTCCCAGGCTCGGCCCATGACGCACACATAATGCGCAACAGCATCTTGCCACGACTGATGTCCAATATGCAACAGGATCGTGCCTGTATTGTCGGTGAGTATGTGGAGTGGTGTAGCGTGCTGGTTGTGCGATGCTGTCCCCTGTCCAGTTGGAATTGCAACGGTTCTCTGTGTCCCTCACACCCAGGTGACTCTGCGTACCCGAATGGGGCATGGCTGCTCAGTCCATTGAGGAATCCTCGCACCCCAGCAGACGATCGCTACAATGAGGCACATGGGAGGACCAGACGTGTGGTCGAGCGTACCTTTGGCCTCCTCAAGTCCAGGTTCAGGTGCCTGGACCGCACCGAGGGTGCGCTGGCGTACTCCCCACAGAAGGTGTGCCAGATAGTGGTGGCGTGCTGCATGCTGCACAATCTGGCCATTCGGAAGCAGATCCCCCTCATCGTGGATGACGGAGATCAACCAGGGCCCCAGCCCGCAGACCAGGACAGCTCGAGTGAGGAGGACAGCGGAGAGGAGGAAGCTGGTAATGTGCGGCAGCAGCTCATCGTCCGCTACTTCACTTGACGGTGAGTGTCCATGTACGACGGCTGATGTGGCTGTATCTGTGCAGGTGTGTGTGTGCTGTGTCAGGGTGGCCGTTTGTTCACTGCGTGCTGTGTGTCAACGCTCCATGGCCAGGGTAGTATGCCACTGTTGGTGGCTGTGGCATTGTGCCCTATTGCTCTGTGCGATGTGTGTACATTGCTTGTAGTTGTTGACATGTACTGTGTGATGGGTGTGTGACACACTCATTGAATGTGCTCCTGTTCTGTCTCCCACCCCTAGGTCCCTACAGGCCCTCCGGATTCAATTGCCATGCCACGCATCAGGTGCCTTTCCGCCCAAGGTGGCCGTTGTATTCCGTACAAATAAAACACAGGGCACAAACAGCAGTTAGTGAAAAAGGTGCATTTATTACAAACTGTGACATGTGATTGTGTGTAAGGTGATGACAAAAGTGGTGCGTGCAGTGACAATGAGCTGTCGGTCATGGCTGCGTGATGATCAGGGTGTACCCACTGGTTCTATGTCCATAGTCCAACACACACATGCCATCCAGATGGCTGTGTGGAGTGGGATCGTAGTCCAAGTCAATGCAGTGGCTGGTCAAGGAAGGCTGGCGGAAGGCTGGCTGGCTGCCTCACTTGCGCTTGGAGCGTGCGAAGTCCTCCCGGGAGATCTGTTTCCACTTCGGACGGCCCCTTCCACGTTTGCGAGGGGGGTGCCTGCTTGCGACATGCTGGTGGTTGAGGTGTGCTCACTGGCAGTGGACGCAGGGGAACTGGACACTGCTGCTCCACCCTGCGCCCCGGCAGGTGGTGGCGGAGGGGAGCTGCTGTCCCTGGCTGTGACCTCACCGCCACCACCAGCTGGCCCATGAGGTCCACGATTTGGCCCATACGGGCGTCCATGGACCTCAGCACCCCCAGCACCTCACGCGTGTCTGAAGCAGACCGGACCCATTGTCCTTGGGCCTCTTCATAGGCCCCAAGGACTCTGGCCATTTGAGGCAGGGCATGGCTCCCAGGGGAGGCTGGCGTTTCCCTGACCCTGCTCCTCCTACCAGTCCTGCTGCCACCGGCCTGCCCACTAGCCACATTGCTCACCACGGTCCTCGCTGTGGCTCCCAGGGTGGTTCCAGTCGGCCGGGCCACCACCTGCGCTGGGGCTGGTGCCAGCGAAGACGTGGCGGTGGTGGCGGCGGTGGTGGTCGGTGCGGCGATGGTGGCGGTTGCGGCAGTGGTAGTGGCCACAATGACCGTGGGTGTGGCCGCAACGACAGTGGCAGCAGGGGGCTGGGAATGTTCAGCAGCCCTGGATGATGGGTTGGTGGGTAGGAGGGGTCCTGGGGAGCGGCTGGGCCCTGCCACACCAGATGGGCCTGCTTGGTGGTCCGTGTCCGAAGAGGAGGACAGATCCTCCAGATCCGTGTGTCCTCGTTGGGGGCTTGTAGGCTGGCTGTGCTGGCTGCTGGCTCCATCCCCAGCATCCAGCAGTTCGTCACCTGTGGAGAGAATGAGATTTGTTATTGTGTTGCACCTGGCGAAGTATGTATTTGTCGTCTGACATTGACAGTTCGTGCAATCTCGTACATGGGTTTCCCGGAGGCGTGTGTGTGGCTGTAGCATCTGTAGTTGTGTGTGCTTGGCAATGGGACTGTGTGCTGTGCACATGTGGCATGGGACGGATTGGCCATGCCGATGGGTGTGTTGCTGTGCCCCTACTTATTGTGACTCTGGTGTATGCGGGCTCCTGGCCCATCCTGGGTCTGGTTTGTACTTTGCTTTTGGTGTTCAGATGGGACGCTTAGGAACGCATATGGCAACATGGGGGCCATGCCCCAGATTCGCATTTGGGAGGGAATATGCTTTTGGGGTTCAAATGGAACGCTTAGGAACGCATATGGCAACATGGGGGCCATGCCCCAGATTCGCATTTGGGAGGGGATATGCTTTTGGGGTTCAAATGGAACGCTTAGGAACGCATATGGCAACATGGGGGCCATGCCCCAGATTCGCATTTGGGAGGGGATATGCTTTTGGGGTTCAAATGGAACGCTTAGGAACGCATATGGCAACATGGGGGCCATGCCCCAGATTCGCATTTGGGAGGGAATATGCTTTTGGGGTTCAAATGGAACGCTTAGGAACGCATATGGCAACATGGGGGCCATGCCCCAGATTCGCATTTGGGAGGGATATGCTTTTGGGGTTCAAATGGAACGCTTAGGAACGCATATGGCAACATGGGGGCCATGCCCCAGATTCGCATTTGGGAGGGAATATGCTTTTGGGGTTCAAATGGAACGCTTAGGAACGCATATGGCAACATGGGGGCCATGCCCCAGATTCGCATTTGGGAGGGGATATGCTTTTGGGGTTCAAATGGAACGCTTAGGAACGCATATGGCAACATGGGGGCCATGCCCCAGATTCGCATTTGGGAGGGAATATGCTTTTGGGGTACATGCTGTGAGCCATGGGTGCCGAACGTGACATGTGTTGTGGCAGCATGACAGTGCATGGTTTGAGGTGTGTGCATGCTTGACATGGCCTGCATATTTGCTGTCTGTTGTGATTACTGGACATGGCATTGGACGCATCGTTATGAGTGAGTGATAGTTGTGTGCCAGCCAACGTATTGCAGTTGTCCCATCTCCTTGGTGTGCGTGCTGCCCTGTGCCATGTGCATCACTGCAGTGCTCGGGGGGTGTGGCCCATGTTGTGTGTTGTTGCTCACAGTGTGTCGGGCGCTTAATTGACTTCTGGCACATGGTTGGTCATGGGCATGTATCTTAGCGTGACTGCTGTATGTGTGGCAGCTGTGCGGATGACATGCCTTTCATGAGACTGGGGCTGACGGATGGGATGGATGGTATGTTGTATGTGCATGGTGTGTCTGTGAGTTTGATGGGTTCAGTGGTGTTCGTGTGCATTTATGTTGTTCCGCTCTGTTGCGTCTAGTGTTGTTTGTCTTACATAGGCGTAGTTGTGGGGTGTGTGGTTGACAGGCAGTAGGGGCTACATGGACAGGACTTCAATGGTGTTTCGGTTGTGTGTGATGAGTTGCACAGTGGCTGCCGTGTGGGACTATATTCAGTGTGGCTTGTGCATGCAGACGTGGCTCCTTGGGTGTTGCTATGTCTGTGATGGGTCATGTGGGGTGTGAGTCTGTTGTTCATGTCCGTGTGCACATTGTTCACTTGTTCGTGACGGTGGGCGGTGCTGCGTGTTCGTCTGCTACGTGATATGTCCCATGTGTTGGTCGTGTTATGGTCCTCATGCCTCCAGTAATCCAGCCCTGTCCAGTTTCCCACCTGCAAGTTGTTCGTGCGTGCACTGTACTGGATGCCACATGGCTCTAAGCGGGGGGTGCTCCATGTTGCAGGTCTGTGGGGGTGGGGGTGTTGTGGGTCGTGGGGGTGGCTGGACACCCACTGACACCGATTGCTGTGGACCGTGATGTCTGCCTTTCGGCTGTCGTTGTGCACTGCGGTGGCTGACACGTGGCTGTGGGGTGTGGGGGATGCTCCTCCTTGCTGTGCTGTGGGACTGGGGCCTGGTGTGTGTTGTACTTGGGCTGTCCACCGTCCCACCCACTGCACTTTGTGTTCCTGCCACTTACCTGTTACTTGTCGGTTAGTGCAGCTGTGGCGGACACATGGGTGTGGTGGGTGCTCGTTGTGGCGCTTCTGGCATATTTGGGGACCTGTTGGTGGTTACGTGGCTGGCTGAGTGTACACATGTCCCCACGCATCTTACAGTTGTTCGGTTTGGGCTGTGTGTGGTGGTGTCTGTTGCATGTGTGTGTGATGTGTTGTGTATTGTGTGCTGGACATGGGGGTGTTTGTCCCTGGGAGCTGTGGCATGGTAGTTGCGCATGTGAGTACATAGCGGTGTGCTGGTATACATTGGTTTGTACTTACCAGCCTCCACTCCCCCTGCTAATCCGGCGAGGATCTCCGGATGTATTACGACTCGCACCTTCTCCTCCCACGCTTTGAAGGTCTTAAAGAGCGCGGGATTCCCTCCGCCAGTGACGGCAGCCAGCTCTCTGTTTTTGCCCTCCTTCTTCTTGACCAGGCTCTTTACGTCATTCCAACGTTTGTTAATTTCTCCTCTGTTCCTGGGCAGGGTCCCGACTGCATTGACCTGGTCTACGATCCGGTTCCACATTCTGTTTCTGGTGGCTAGTGGTGTGTGCTGGACCATGTTCCCATAGATTTGTGGGTACACCTTGATGATCTCGTCGACCATGACCGTCAGCTCAATGGGCGTGTACTTGGGCATCCTTTGTGGTATCTTGGTCCGGGCA